>WOGO01004020.1:0-13691 GCA_015342085.1 Leptinotarsa defecta | reverse complement strand
TTTCCTCGAATTTTTAGTCGGTACTTTGATGAGCTGTCGCGAATGATAGGAAGCGTTGTCAAGAACTATTACACTATTCGCATCCAAATTTGGAATCAATGTATTTTCAAACTGTTCCTCGAAAATATTAGGTTCCATGTTCTTATGATAGTCATCATTGCAGTCCTCAAGTTTTTTTCCACATAATTTCAAAGAATTCGGAACCCATCCTTTACTTACTCCGATCCATTGTTTGCAGGTATGTTAGGCGTACATATTCTCAAATCATCAGTACACCCTTTCGTAACTGAGTCGTGAGTGTCATACCAAGATTTGTCCAAATTGAAAATGTGCCGTCGTTCTTGTCTATGTTTAGTTATTTGTTCTGAGTATTTGTTACGCAATTCCACTATTCTTATGCTTTCCATAACTGCTTGACGTTTGTTTATTATTTCAAATCTAAATCCCAATTTTGAAGAATTTTGTCACAGCAGCTAACGTTATGGCCGGAAGTAATCAATTCCTTCCTTATGATTTCAGTTGTAGGAATCTCATTGCTTTTGTAACAGTCGTTTATTAATTTTTTCAATGATTTTATTAGATGAACATCTAAAGGTTTTGGTAATCCTGTATGACATCGCGTCTTGCGTTCGTTCATGTTTGTTTTTGACTATTTTACGTACAGTTGAGAAAGGTATTTCGATCAAATCTGATGATGCTAGTAATAGTTTGTTACCCTCGAAACCAAACTTGAGATGTAGATTCTAATATACATTGGAACATACTCCCTGAGTTTCAATATTCAAATACATCAGAATCTCATTCACTGGTATCTCTTTTTCGCATTGTTCACCATCGCTATTAGAATCACTACTCTGCGTTGTTATCACACTAGTTATTACAAGTAGTACTTGCCTAAGGACGCCTCTTTTTAAACAGATAACAAAAATATTAAGTAAATATAACTGCACCAATATCGAATTTCAACAATCAAATCGCGATCAGTTCCTGAACTGAACACGACGGCGATAACATTGCCTGATTTCTATTCGTCACCGTAATATGACTTCAAATTCAATTTTATGACTCTTCAGCCAATCATAAAACTCAGTTAGTAAAAATTATCCAATACGAACCGCCAAGACTACAGTCTACGTGGATTAGTTAGCTGCCGGTTCATTTCCATGTATTGGTTTCTTTGGAAATAAAAACTGGATTCAATCTGGATCAAATATAAGAGGACCTCGTCATGACTAGAGAAGTTAAAACTTTTCAGTTCATTAATAAACAAAGATAGCATTTGTTTTCTGGAAAGATAGTTGTAGAAACAGGGTTTCGATTGAAACCATACAGAATATTGGTTCAGTTAGTGTTTTTGAAGTTGATCCAATGAAAAAGTTGTTGAAAAGATTTTTTCATGAAATATGCCGTATTTTCAGAACTCAGAATTGTCTATATTAAAGAACATTTTATCACTTTCTTACATTTGAAATAAGTTTTGGTACACAACCTTACATTTCCAGAGCTCAACTATCAAAAACTGAACCTATCCTATCACAATCCTATGTCTATTACATATTACATCTTATTTCGGTGTTACGAAAGAATTGAAAACGCTTTTTCTGCAGGGCAGTCCACCTCTTGTCATTTTAACGGAACTTTTGAGCAAGGTCCACGCACATAACGGCACATTTTTTTAGCTCGCTTTAAATTTTAGATTTGTCAGTCAAGGGCATCTGCGAAAGCTACGATCGATCGATTAGTTCGCTTAATGATAGGCTCACGAATTGGACTCGAACTAGCAATCGAGTTTGTTAACTTCTGTCATTTACGAAACATTGATTTCAGAATTGGGTTGGAATAGTGATAATATTAATTTTGATTTTTATGAAGATGTAGAAGTAGAAAACCAAAACCTTCTGTTCCCAAAAACTAATTTTTCCTTAAAATATTAGTAACGGTCGGTAATATGAAAAAACAGTAACATTTCAAAAGAAACATTTGAATAGTAAGAAGTCATGCAGATTTAGTACCATGACTATCGCTTGTGATATGCAAATTAAAAATGTATAGATTTGTATCCACATTTTGTGATAAACTTGTGAAACACTTTACACTCTCACAAACTACTTTCAAACATGTAGTCTAATCAACAAGTTCAAAAACATGAGAAATAGAAATAAAGGTCCTAAAAATATGAGCGATAGCTCATTCGATTCGGAATCACCTCTAGAAAAATGTTTTTGTAGGATTTTGGCGCAGGTAAAAAATTACAATTGTTAGTAACAAAATAAGATTAAAACAAAACGGTATTAATTTTTCGTTAATAACTCAAAAAATATTAATATTTAAGCAATTTTGAAAATAGCTCGTTAAAGAGGGGGAAATTTCCGATAAAAAAGTCCCGACTCTCGAAACTTTATCTCCATTATTTATAATTTTAATTTGACGTTGAAAATAGGGTTCCGCGCGACTGTTACGACATGCGCGCGCTGCCGCTAAAGAGAGTTTATCAAAAGAAATACTGTTTTTATAACATAAAATGTCATTTTAAAAATTTGAAAAAATCTAGTATCTTGAATGAATCGAGTCCCGTAGAAAAAAAGTTTTATCAGCATTTTTCAAAAAGTTGTTTAATTGTTAACCAACAAACTTTTTCCCAATCTCCGTTGACGTAAATAATGGGATAAAAGGTATAAATAATTGACCTATGAATTTTAAACTTCGTGGAGCCCTTTTGAAATATATACTTCATACGATCCTGCGATAAAAGTTCATAAAAGTTTGTTAATTTGTTAATTATGATTTTTTATAACTATTGCAAGATGAAATATCTGCATAGGATATGAATTTTTTACATAATGTGTTTATTATATTGTTTTAAACAAATAGAGAAAAATTCAATATTTTTGAAAAACCTTTTTTCTATTTCATTGTCTAGAGATAATTATAATTTTAAAAACAATTTTTTCTCAATTTTAATTTTTAATTGCTTGATATCGATTTTTTTATATTTTGATTGTTTAAATAATCATTTAAGAAATAATTTTGCTTTGAAATATCATAATTTACACTTATAAATAGTTTGCAAAAAGAAATGTATTTATTATTTAATTGTTTATGAGTTTAACAATTTGTTATATACAAATAATGACCAACGTTATATTTTTTCTGAAGCAGAAAAAATTATAAAAACAGCTTTATATACCGTATCGCATGATATTAGTAAGTATTATAATAAATAAAAAAATTTTTTTTGGTACTTTTCATTTATAGCTGTCTTTATAATTTTTTTCTGCTTCAGAAACGTTGGTCAATATTTGTTTATAACAAATTTTTAAACTAATAAACAATCAAATAATGAATAATTTTTTCCCAAACTGTTTGAAAGTGTTTTATTTTAGTTTTATTCCATCTGGAGAATTTTCCATTAATTGAAAAGTTAACGGGTTCATATACACTTCCATAATTGAATTGATAATTATAGGCTTCGTACATTTTACGATTTGGCAATGTTGATTATTTTTATTGTTCGTATTGGTCAATCGAACAAGAAGCGGGAATAGGCCCGTGACGTCATCGGCCTACCACATTCAATTTTTAATAATTAATCACGGGAAAACTACGGTACTTAGAGAGGTACTTTGAAATTTCTATCAAGTGAACTATAAACCAAAAATCATGAAACAAGCCCATTGCTAGTAACTCCAGAGCGAAGACACGTCGTTGTCTGTGGTAGTTAACCTTTAGTTCCAGGGTCAGTTGAATTTTGTACGGGTGCACGCCCAAGTCACGATGCGAAACTCGCCAAGTTGTGGTCTGCGAAAGGTCAAGTTTTTGTGAGCGACGCAAAATTAACTGCCTCGGATTATCCTGCACACTTTCAGAGACAGCGGCGATGTTTTCGGTAGACCTCACGTTTCGTCGACGTACGAGTGTTGGTCGATCATTTACTGAACAAGTGAGCTCAAATTTATCCACTACGTTGGGAAAAATCCTCTGGGTAGGACGATTATGGCGATCGTAAAATAGGCAAAGCGCGGTACGTTGCCTAAATAGAGCATCCGATTTGATGAAACACTTTTATTATTTGCAGTTGTTGAATGATATATCCATCCATGGTGATTTGGAAAAACAGACTTTAAATCGTTTTGTAACCATTATTGGATACATAAAATTTCAGAATTGGAAATGCGCGCTTCAAATATTTGAATATTTGAAAGAAAAATAAACTCCTTCTGGTTTATTCACATCCACTCAATTATGCGATCAAATAAAAGAATGACAGCGAAAGAAAACAATTCGTCGCTCAAAGGTCATTGCTCCGGCAAACAAATTTTGGTTGGATCGCTGCTGGCCAAATAAACCATTGAGTAATTATTGTATTGTCCAATTTCTGGGTTAAATGTCAAGCGTTGCACCCATACTTGCGAAAACCATATGGAAGTGGACGTCGTTTTTTAACAATCTCAGAGTTTAGTGAACTCGGAGTTATAAATAAAAAAACAGCGATAGATTTATTACATAGAAAGCGTCGGCCGATTGCAGATCATTCACAACTGATGACCACGTGACTTTTCATGGGTGGATAGGAACAAATCGGTATCACCTGAACATCTAGGTTTCTAATTCTCGTTCAAGTCCAGTGAGCAATGCGTTGAAATTAATGCGTGTATACGGGGTGACCGCCTGAGAAATTCATTTTACTATCTACAAAAGTACGTACTTCCCGAACAAGACCGAAAATATGCTACTTTCTCAAAGTTGAACCATCCGAAAAGTGAGTAAATTCCGGACGGATGCCAAAAAACACTTCTACCACAACATAATTGAAGCACTCTATTTCTCTAGTCTCGCAACTCGCTTACGAAGATAGCATCACGAATCATCCGAGCTTGTAGTGTTTTCGCTGTGGCGATGGTCTTAGTATTCGCAAAATTGATATTGTGTCCTATATCTTCACGATGTTTGGACAGGGCTGAGGATCAGTCTAACTTTCAGACAGCAAGTTGATGGTCTTATACTCTACTTGTCATATGTCTGTTGGTCTGGCCTACGTATGTTCTATTGCAATCGGAACATAGAATTTCGTATATACCTTGGGACTGACTCACTGACAATTTTACCCTTGGAGAAACGGAGAAATATGGAAATTATATTGTTGGCGGTGAATATCGTTTGTTTTTTGAGAATTCGGCCAATTTTGTTGATAACACCTTCAATGTAGTGAAGGAAAGCTTCATGGGGAACGTTGTTTTCTTTTGGAATAGAGAAGTACGTTGACGACGGATGGATCT
Organism: Leptinotarsa defecta; assembly: GCA_015342085.1. Taxonomy (NCBI): domain Eukaryota; kingdom Metazoa; phylum Arthropoda; class Insecta; order Coleoptera; family Chrysomelidae; genus Leptinotarsa; species Leptinotarsa defecta. The sequence continues at coordinate 8,415 of WOGO01004020.1, read as the reverse complement.
GTCAATTTGATGTTCTGTGAATCCATTTTGAAGAAGGGCTGATTTGAGTTGAGCCAGCTCCTATGGTTTGTTGTGGAGGTCTGTGAGGTTGATCTGTCGTTGAGAGATTTCAAAACGAAAATGGTTTGTGCTGGATGATGGTGGAAGTTTGCGTTGAGGTACCTGTTTGTGTGTGTGTTGGTTTCCTGTAGACTGTGTGGGTGAAGGAGTTATTGGATTTTGTGATGAGGACATCAAGGAATAAAAGGAAGTTATTGGTTTCAATATCCATTGTGGCATTAATATTCGGGTGGTGCTCGTTGAGGTGATCAAGGAAACCAGTTTCGGAGCCGTGAAGCCATACGACGAAAGTCATCTATGTATCTGAACCAGCAAGAGGGTTTGTGGTCGAACATCTCAATAGCCTTGGTTTCGAAGTCTTTCAAAAGGTTTGCAAGGACTGGTGAAAGACGAGAACCCATGAGGGCGTACTTCACTTGTTTGGTAAAGTTTCCTTGGAAGAGCAAGTATGTGATGGATATACAGTGACTGGTGATGTTGAGGTTACCTTTGGAAATTGAGTGTTTCGTTTCGAAAATGTTCAATGTATCTGATACGAGACTAATTAATCAATTAACAAGGGAAACAATTAATGTATACATTTTTGAAAATACTCATATATAACAAATGACTCAACAATTAAAGAACAAGAAGCAGTTCCTGATAAAACTTGAAATTGTGAAATAATAGAGAAATTAGTATGTATAAAGAACTGTCAAATTTACTTATAATGAATCTTAAAATGTACCTGAAATTGTTATGAAATAAACAGGTTATCTTTCCACGGCTTGCAAAACTTTTTGAGTAAATAAATTGAGTTATGCAAAACGTGGAGAAATATGCTTATTGCAAGCATATTTGTGATTTGGTTATGACCTAATTAGTTAGTTGTAGGTACATATTGTTCTCAAAAATATTTTTCAATACACATATTTATGATACGGTTATGCCCTAATTATTTAGTTACTAGGAAAGATTGTGGTTAAGAACATTTTTCAAAATACATACATTTGTGATTTGGGTATGCAATATTCAGTTAGTTGTCACATAATAATGTTTCAACACACAAATTTGTGACTCGATCATGCATGCTCTTCAGGACATATTGTTGCCGAAAAATTATTTTTTTCAATACAAAAATGTATGATTAGGTATTGCTCTAATTGGTTAGTTTTTAGGAAATTTTGTTGCCAAAACAATATATTTTTAATACACATATTTTTATATGGTTATGCCCTAATTATTCAGTTATTGGTAAATATTGTAGTGAATAACAATATTTTATAAAATATACACATTTGTGCTTTGGTTATGAATCAGTAAGTTGATTGTTAGAAAATAATAGTGCCAAAATTATACATACATAGATACATGAATTTGGGATTTCATTATGCCCTTTAGGATATGTTGTTGCCAAACTATTATATCTTTCAATACCTACGCAAATTTCTGATATGGCTATGCTCTGACTCGTTAGTTATTAGAATTTTTTTGCCAAAATAATATATTTTCAATACAAATATTTGTTATATGGTTTTGCCCTAATTATTCAGTTATTCGAAAAGATTGTATTGAATGAACTGATTTTTTTTTAAATACACATTTGTGCTTCGGTTATGAATTATTTAGATTTGATTATACCCTTAAGTTTATATTGTTGCCAAAAAATTATTTTTTTCAATAAAAAAATTTGTGATTTGGTTGTTTCCGAGTTAGTCAGTTTTTTAATACCCATTTTTGTTATAAGGTTATGCCCTCATCAGTTAGTTTTCAGGAAATATTGTTGCCAAAAGTTATTGTTGCCAAAAATTATTGTTTCCAATTAACAAAATTATCATTTTCCTAATTATTCAGTTATTATAAAAGATTATTTCCATTCTTGAATCACACATATTTTTTGTGATTTGGTTGTTTCCTAATTAGTTAGTTGTTGGTAAATTTGTTGCAAAAATTTACTTTGATACACATATTGGTAATTTGGTTTTGCCCTAATAAAATAGTTGTTGAGAATAGTGTTGCCAAAGCATTATTGTTGCCTTTTGTTTTTTGGTTATGCCCTATTTATTCAATTGTTAGGACATCTTATTGTTGTCATGGAGCTGATGGAACATTGTGGAAAATTGGCTGCAACTTCCGGGGTCTAAATGGTCTGTATCGAAACAGTGGAGGCAAAATGTCCTATTCCCAGAATACGTTTTCATAATTCAGAATTAATTTTCAGAATTCAGAATAAACATTACATGAAAAACCGTTATCAGTAAATTTCGTGATTGAATTATTTTCCCAACATGCAAGTTGACGTGTTTGTAGCCACCCAAAAATGACAATTCTCTAGTTGACTCTGTTCCAATAGACGAATCAGACCTAATTCTTTTTATTGGCACTTTCCTTTTGTGCAACCAATTAACTACTGCCTTCTGTTTGTTTTGCAGGAATAAAGACAGAGTTCGTGTATAAATAACTCAAAGCTAACACGCGTCGCACTCCGTAGACCCAATTAGAGGTTTTGGCAGAACAATTGTCACGAAGGAGTTTTTTCGTCCCCCGCCACCTTTATAGGTGAGGCCGACTAACTGCATCGCACATTAATTAGGACTATGCGTACCTTTGCTAGATGGAAACGGTATAATAAAATTTCAAAAACGCTCTTATGGTAAATAATGTACTAACAGCCAAAATCGTTTGAAGGAAGTCACGAGAACTGGCTTTTTGTTGTACGGAAAACTGTTTTTGCAGACACTTCGCTATATTTTTATAGGTGGCTATTTTTGTCCAACAGGCGAAACATCCAATTACAACAAATATACAAATGGGAAATAGGAAACAATACAAAGGAAAGCATGAATAATTTTACTGATAATATTAATTTGTCTCGAACAGTTTGGTCTTCCTATTGAAGATGATCACTTGGTGATCGAAACACGTGTCGAGGTGTTAAAATGAATGGTTTGGTGTTGGGAAAAAACTCCAGTAGTATTTATTACTACACCAAAGGTTCCAAACAGTGCATCACAACATACCTCGTAGATCTTAAAAAAATTCAATACAAACGTATCCATTCATGAAAGATCTCTCATCTTCTCTTCTACTTTTTAATAGTAAATTATTGATGTTTCGTTCATCGAGGTGCAACTGAATAAAATTACAGTTGTTTTACTAGAGAATTTGCACATATCTCTATATAAATCCAACATCAATCAAGTTAACATTTCATACGATAAAACATCAATGGTAGATATTTGAAACGATAATACAAAACGCGCGGAAATTCCGAATGGAACAAAGTGCCAACGAGGCAAGTTTCACAAAAATAGTTTTATTAGTTGCCTAAAACTTGTGAAGATAACGGTGGAACAATATTTTAAAAATAGTTGTTTGGAGAAGCTTTCCATAAATAAAAGTTGAACGATCAAAAATTAGAAGTAATTTCAACATAGAGACACCGACACAGATATTTCGAGATGATTCAACTGGTCACTTCCGCCTAATGTATTTAATGCAGACGTTCATTTTATGGAATTTTCAGTTTGTTGTATCTCTTTCAGGGTACACATTCTTTATTTTGGTTGGTTTCCAGGTTTTGTCGTGGTCTCCTTCAGTTACATTCTCCAAACGTTTCAACTGCAACTGCGGCAGTCATCTACAGTGGCGTGGACGAAGTACTCTTTTTGACGTATCAACTGAAACAATACATGTATGTTTTTTTTCAAGGACAGGAGCGGTGCTTGTGCGAAAGTAGCGATTCACATTGGATTTGAATCGCTGGAGATTATATTCAATTCGACAAACGGTCTCAGGAAGTTTATTTCCCAAAAACGCAGTTGTCCAGGTGAAAGAGCTCTTGTACAGTGAAGTTTAAGGTGTACTGAGTTGAACCTCAAAATGATGAGCAGCCACAATCCGTCAAGCATTTCCAATATTTGGATACAAATGTGCCAAGTCACTTCAACACTTACCATGAAAGTATCTATAGAAAAGAGACAAATCTCCAACCTCCCTTCGATGTTCTAGACTATCAAGGTTCCAAGTAATGTTCGTGTCTCCAATCAGGCGGATGGTTCTTTTCGTGATGGAATCCAGCAGATTTAGGTTATGCTTAGGGGCGGAGCTCTCTGGCTTACAGAGACTGGCTTGTCTGGCCATCAGTGGTGCCATCAGTACCATACCATCAGCGGCCATAGATATCCTTCCAGATCTACCTCCTCTTCACATTTTTCTGGTGAGAGGCTAGATAGAATGTATATAAACTTGTGCACATTGCCTACTGCACAAATAAATTTAATGCAGAGTGCAACAGACTGTTGTTGGTTGACACTGGAAATGACCTCTGATTTTATTCCTCCAACTGTCAATTATGAACTGTCTTATAAAGTACTGTACCCGAGTAGAGAGGACTAGATCCTCCGGGAGAAGGAAATATTAAGAGCAGATAGTTGTTGGTTCACAGATGGATCAAAAACACCTTCCGGTTCTGGTACAGGTATTTTCAGTCGCAGACCCAGGACAGAGATATGAACCTGCCTAGGATCCTATGCGACTGTATTTTAAGCGGAAATTTACGCTTTTCAATTGCGTGCGGAGAGATTGGGAGAATCCAACCTCATACAAAAGTCAATAAAAATATTCTCGGACAGTCAAGCGCCGTTAGAAACAAATTGTCAAAAATGACTCTCCTTGATAGGAAAACAGTTTTCTGGTCTGTGGTTTGGATTCCTGACCATACAGGCATGAAAGGAAGTGAGGCTACTGACTCCCTTACAGAGAAGGATCCTGCTTTAGCATCGCTTTAGGCTTTGCTAAAAAAAGATTGAACACCTTGATGCAGGAAGATTTGTGGACTTCTGCCAGAATCTTCCAGAATTGGCTCAGTCCAAGGCGTTTATTCACCTTTCGAAGCTTGATACCAAACAGTCGCTGGACTACAGTAGAGATAAAATACGATATTTAACAGGCCACTGTCATTTGAATCATCATATGCAGGGACTTGGACTATCGGGAGACAGTGTGTGTCTCGCCTCTGTTTGGAAAATTATGAAACAGCAGAGCCTTTGTGCCTGCCCCGCTGGGGACTGATTTCGGACTCGTTAAGAAGCTGGGTTTATTTGGTCGAGTGTGAATAGGTGTGAGCCACAATAAACCCTTTAGGGTTGCGGTGGAGGATCGAATAGACCCATTCACTTTGGACCTAACCTAACCTAACCTAACCATACATGACAACAATACTCCAAAGAAGTACTGATCTGAGCTTTATAAGTTGCTGAGGTTGGTAAAGTTTTCTGATTCGAAACATTGTTCCAAGCTTTTGAAAAGCGGCTTTTGCTATTCCAACGACATGATTGTGCCAAGACATATTGGTGTCCATTCTACTGGGATTATAAGACCTGACATTATTATATCCGGTTCGGACACATTTATTTTTTGTATCAACAGTTTGTATGTATTTGTATATTATTTTCTCGACGTCCACTTTGTGACTTGCCATAAATGGTAATTTACCATAGTGTGGTGAAATAAAGTACTCTGCTGTATTCTACTCTTTATCCCAATTTCATCGGTCGTTCCTTCAATTATGAATGCACCTTCACCAAAAACGTCCACCAATGGAAGTATTATTGCAATGTCACTGGCAGCAAAAACATTATTCAAAAAATAAAAGACACATATTCAGATTCTCGTGTAATTGGAAAATAATCCCTCTATAAATCACGCGAAATTAACAAGAAGCTAACTGAGTAAATAATAAATTACAAGGTTCATCTAATCATTTTATTGAGACCGCATTTTATACAAACAGGTTCTCAGGATATGTTCAATGCAGCAGTCGCAAATAAACAACCTAGAAGTAAATGACCTCAATTATATTTCCTACCAAGTTCCACTCGTCATTTTAACTAGAAAGTTACTGGTTGGATTCATATTCAAGGAAATAAATAGTTTTTTCATGAAGCAACATCTCGTGGGAAGTTCAATGGCAAAACTGAGACTTTGCGAATTGGTTCTGAATGTCAATATACTTTGCGAGCGTCAAATGAATGCATTATAAAAATGTTTTATACATTGGAAGAATATTTCACAAAACATATATCTTTGTGGAAGAGCTTCATGGAGCAAGAGCCGAATCGATCCCTCTACGAAACCCTTCATCACTTCTTGAAGGGTCGATTGCAGATTGGAACATGTTCTTCCTTACGAATCAGTAGGCAGTTATCTCAAAAATCTTGCGAAGAAAATGGGCATTGGATAATTAAGAAAACAAGTGTTGTTCATGACGAAGAATTTCAAGAACAAGGTTTTAACAACGGATCGGCAAAGAAGTCAGACCAAAATAATATCATCCGGACCCTAAGTCGTTCCTATATTTTCTATAAAAAACATCTAATCATTACATCCCTTACATATATGGGGTTAAACTGCCTTTCACTTATTGGTCGTTTCCTCACCCGCATTGAAGTTGAAAAGTTATAGCAATACACAATAAATTATGCTCATAATAGGCCTTTTACAGTAACATTCCAATTTTGAAATTATTTGAACAATCTTCAACGCCCAGTGAACATTTTTCCCAATTATGAGCTTTATCCATTTTTTAGATTGTGTACCTACATGCAGACAGAAACAGACAGAAAAAAATTCAATCTTTGAAAAAGACTTTATATATATTGAATGGTATGACAAAATATACACGGTTTTATTCAAAATTCTTGACATTAATTCATTTCCGGTTAAACCGAAATAGGTTTTTAATTGTTATTTCTTTAGACATGTCGCCTTCAATGAACCAAATATTATTTTAGAGTTTCGAATTTCTTACCCCAGAAACAATTCAATGATGTCGTGTACAATGATTGTGTGCCACCCGGTATAAACTTCCAAAGACTACAACCAAAAATTTTCCTAGTTATTACCTATAAGCATGCCGGTGAGAAAAATTTCAACATTTTTTCAAGATATCACGTTATGATGGGATATTGATATATCAATCAATAAAAGGCGGGATAATGTAAACAGTTGGATAGATCTACCAGGTTATCAAAATTCCTCGTGTGACCTCAATAAAAGCACTATGCTCAAGCTCAACCCACTGCCGAGGTTAACGACACGAGTAAAGGATTGATGAATAAAAGAGTTAACCGCATTCTCGTATTTACTAGCAAAATTATCCGAAAATCATCAGATGCCCTGTTGTTTCTGATTGTCGTTGTATAAAAGGACCATTCACATGAATTTATTGGAAAAATAAGTTCTAAAATGCATGCCTACGAGTCCCCGAAATATCAAAAAGGCAACAGATACTATTTTTGGAAAATGCATCATGAATACTCTTCCATACAGAGCGGCACATCATACATTTTCCGCAAAGCATGACTGTCAGAGAAAGAGCAAAAATTCAAATAAGCATATAGTTTTTTTTTGTACAGAGGAAAAGTTTTGAGCATTATAAAGGGCTTTCGATTCGGGAAAAACACTTCGAATTGGAAATTCGTCGTCTTCACCTAATTTTATTTTCTTTTGGATCTCTACGTACAATATCGGGGTAAAGTGTGTATAATATAGGATAAAAAAATAACTTTTGTCTGATTTCTACCAAGTTTTTCATTTGTTACAACCGATTACAGTTTGTTGAACCATTCTCAAGTAAACTGAGACACAGTTTATAGTCAATCCGAATAGGTAAATACGAGACTAATGTCAGGCTCTGACAGAACAAGATAACGATACAAATGCCACGACTAGCTGTGGATTATGCGGAGGCAAGAGCGTGGTTCGTTTCTTATATTCCTTATAGAAGCCCAATACTGGGTGCTGAAAAGGGTTACCAAAACCAAGTCCTTAATTGGGTGCCATCTACAGAAGTTTATAGAAATAGGGCACCCTTTTCAAAACTCGTCACTGTTGCTCAACATTTGCTTCATCGGGATATGAGACACTTCCAGACTACCAATAAAACAAGGAAAAACGGTGTGAAAATTCAATTAATCAAATAAAAATTGTGGGAATGACCCTTTATAAATGAACCACATGGTCGGTGGTTAAGAATTACTTTTTTTTTATCCAATGATGGCCTCGATCAGAATTCTGAATAAATACAAGATCTTACTAAAGGGTTTAATGCATTAAATCTTACAATCTCAGATGGAAATCCTATTCTCTGAAATCATCAAGGAAAATCAAAACCGATGACCTGTGATCTCCCACTCCGACAGGTGATCCGGGATTCTGGCAGTCTCCTGTAGCTCTCCAGACACTCCATTAACGGACTTCCCAAGTCTCTAATGTAGTGGTGCTCCTATCTCAACCACTTTTTGTCTCGTTCTTTCAATAGTTTTTACAGTATACTACGCCTCAGTTTTGCCTGAATGATAGGTTCAGTTTTTT
>WOGO01004019.1:0-13692 GCA_015342085.1 Leptinotarsa defecta | reverse complement strand
ATAAACAAATTCAGTATCACCTCTAAAATGCATCCAATGAACACAATATTCTCAAATAAACTCATATTTAATGAACAAATATATAAATAAAAATTATTATAATATCATATGATTGCCGAAAAATACACTATAATGAAATTATGTGAGCTATAGGAATCAAATGAAAAATACCTGTTTTTTTAATATCCACAATATATTACTACTTGTAATATGTGACGCGTTTCGCTATTCCTATAGTTTTTCCAAACATTAATGATATTCAGTAAATGTAGACATATTTATGGTTAGTAGTTTCAAATTAGTTAAATAGAAGGAGGTATTATAATAGGGTAGCCAGATAATAAACAGGTAGTTTGTTCAATACAGAAAATCCCTTCAGAGTAATTTCACAAAGATTTCAAATGAAAAATACTTGTTTTTTTAATATCCACAATATATTACTACTTGTAATATGTGACGCGTTTCGCTATTCCTATAGTTTTTCCAAACAGAAATGGTATTCAGTAAATGTAGACATATTTATGGCAGTTCAAAATTATTTAAATAGAAGGAGGTATTGAGTATAATAGGGTAGCCTGATAATAAACAAGTAGTTTGTTTAATATAGAAAATCCCTTCAGAGTAATTTCAGAAAGATGTCTTCATTTATATTACATATTTGCCATTAATTATTTAGGAGGTTAAGGAGTGATGAAAGGTTAACATCTAACTGGTCATTTGGTGAATTTTGGATTATTTTTTGTTGATCCTGATTTTTGTGAGTTTTCGATTTTAGTTTCATTGTTTTAAATGAATTTGACCAAATCATTGCTTTTTTATGAATAATATGAGTTTAATGATTTCACACATGAAACTGTAAATATTACGATGGGTACCTGTAGGTTTCTATAGTTTGTAAGTCTTCTCAACATGTTACAAGTGTTCATTTTCATGTGGTCCAACAAATTTGATCAATACTGTACATTGCATTTTTTCAATGTCCCCCTCTCTTATATTTTTTGAACGTGTCAATTAAAAAAATTGAAATTTGGGACCATGAATTTAATACAACTTTCAAGATGGCGACTGGGCGCCATGGAAAGGGGGGATCTTTGACACATCATTTTGAAGCTCCTGACGAATACTTTACAACCCTAGAATATGAAGTCAATGTCTTTATCTACTTCAAAATGGCGAAACATTTCATAATTGCGAAACATTTTATAATTTATAAATACATTATTATCGATATTTCTAGAAATATTTTTTTATCTGCCATATGGCAATTCCAACAACCCGATAAGGTTTGTTAAGTTATTTTTTGTTTATAAAAACGAAAAAAAATGTCAGTACGACAATGAACATCATTGTTCAGTTAGAATGTTCTCATTTAGTTTTCGGTTTTACTAGTGTGAATGTACCACGTCAACAATCTCTAAAATAGTTAATTCCCGCCAATTGGAAAAAAAATTGAAGCAATTTTTATTTACGGTGCAGCATGTAACTTTCACGAGACCGAAAGGATTTTCAATGAACGTTTTCCGAATCATCCTATCTGTAGAAAATATTCCAAATTCACAACTACCGGTAGTGTGCATAACAAAAAGCCCCACGTCATCTGTCCATTCCGGAAGAACAGCAAGTGCAAATAATTGGTGAGATGGTAGTATATCCTGAACAATCTACTTTTTCCGTTGCGAATGTTTGTGAGGTGTCTCCTTCTAGTGTGTGGAGACTTTTGAAGAAGAATAGGTATCATTCATACAAAATTAAAATGTTACACCAATTAACTGAAGATGACCTTATCGAAGAACAGAATTCTGCGAAATCATGACGGAAATCATTGCAAGGCATCCTACCTATATCCACAATATTTGTTTTGGTGACGAATGTACATTTTTTTTAACGGCAATGTTCACAGACAAAATAGCCGATATATTGGAGTGACACCATCCCTCACGTTTTTCGGGAAACACAAACCCAATATCCAGAAAAAATTAACGTTTGGGCAGAAACATTGGGAAACCATATTGTAGGACCTCTATTTATTGATCAAAATTCAACAGGGGAACTGTATTTGAATATGCTGGAAACTACTGTTGACCCTCTCATCACTAAAATCATCGAAGCGAATCCTAATGAATTCAAAATGGATATTGTACTCCAACAATATGGAGCATCAGACAAGTGAGACACTTTTTGGATACTACTTTTCCTAGTCGTTGAGTTGCCGTCGAGGTCCTACAGAATGGCACACCCGCTCGGTAGATTTGACACATTTGGACTTTTTTCAAGGGGCTATTTAAAGCGAAAGGTGTATGAAACTGAACCTGATTCAATATTGAATATACGGTAGAGAATAATAAATATTTGTAGAAATAGTGACGTTACTGTGTTCAACAATGTTAGGCGTGAAATATCAGATAGGCTGTTCATATGTCAAGAATTTCTAGGCAACCATTTCGAGCATCCTCTGAACTGACCTCAAGCTTATTATATAGTTAAATGTCAATGTATCCATGCAATTATTAAAAGTTGCGCCATTTTGTAGTAGTTGAAGATAATGACTTCATATTCTAAGGTTGTGAAGTATTCGTCAGGTGCTTCAAAATGATTTGTTTCAATACCCTACCTTTCATTACATTTTTTTCCAGATGGCATCTAGTCGACATCTTGAAAGTAGCATCTGTCAATTTCACTTCAAAATAAAGTATGCAGGCATTAATTTCATGTTACCAAATTCCAATTTTTTGAGTTGACCCGTTCAAAAAATAAAAGGGATAGGATAGTAAAAAAATGGACTGTGTACATACATATATTAATTCTCAAAACATTGAAAAAGAAATAGGTTTATTGGTTTTGTTCAACACTAATCTAACCGACCTTCAATCATGAAACTAGAGCACTTTGATCATTTTTTTCATTTTTTTCATATAGTTATCTACGTCCCTGGGAATTTGCACTCAATAATTATAGAAATCATTTTATTTTTCAAAATTATAAAGTGATAATAAATTGATAAGTTTTTAATTGGGAATATTTTATAGAGCAAATACTGCTCCACAAACTTTCCTAAGGACCTCGATTTGTTCTGCAAACTTTTCATTCAAGTCAATTGAAGTTCACCAACCTACATCCTGTTGGCATATTTTGATCAAAATAAATCACAATATCTTATTAACCTAAGCAACCACGATCATTCAGTACATTAACGTTAGTTTATTATTGCGCACGCAGCTTTCAATTGAACTCAGGCATGGACGGCAGCTCAGTTAGTTCTCCACTAGAATCCCCCGAAGCTCCAATAACTTCATCCGTGGTCACCTTACAGTCTGCAGAGTCGTTTTCGATACGTCGGCAGGTGCGTCTCGTCAGCGAAAATTTAGACATCAACCAACCACACGTACAAACTCAAATCTCCCTAGACAAAACTCCCGACACTCCCAGCGCCAGGATTTCCCAAACGTCCTCCGAACTCGACAGTTTCCACCGAATTTCCAACCAGATATCCGTTGATAAGACTCCGGATACTCCCAGCGCTCAGGTCTCCTCCCATTCCTCCTCCGAATACTCACAAGCATTCACGTCCTATTTCACGTCAGAGGCCAGCTTCTTACCGGTGCCAAGACAAGCTTTTCCCGAAGAACTGTCTTCTCCATCTGCTATTCTGACTCCTAGTACCGGGGTTTGTTCAAATACCGGTGGACACGTTGACGAAAACAACTGTTTCGTTTTTGGAGATGAGCCGTGGGATATTTCCCAGTTCGACTACGACATGAGCTGCTTGAGTATTGACGGCTTGTCCCAAAAGAGTGACACTTGAATTTATTCATAGTGATTGAAGGATCAGTCAACAGGCATTTTCCCTATTCTATTTTTCCAAATAAAATCAATTCTAACAACTACAAAATAATCTTTTTTCGAATCCTGTTGTTGCTATTCAAATTCACCACAAGCCAATTTTTCATGTAATTAACGTGGTCTTACCTATAAACGTGCGATTCTTAGCACGTTGAAAGGTAGGGATTTCCTACACTTCACCAATAACACAGGTGGCTTAACTAAAAAAGGACCGTTTTCAAAATAATTAATAGCAGAACTCAACCCATGATTTTTCCATTTCGAACTGGGGGAACATCTACGAGTAAATCCGACCAAAAACTGGCCAAAATCACGAAAATATACATATTTTAAATATTTCACATTTCGCAAAAATGTTACCTGATGACCAGAAGTTTGGGAATGGATATGTCTTCGGGAACATAAAAAAAATGAGCAAAAAAATGTATTTTGTGCAAGATTTTACGAATGTTTGCGAAAAATGTATCGTTAAAATTGATTTTTAGGTACATTCCAGAGAAAGTACAGTTCAGTGAATTTATTTCTTCAAGGCCTAAATTGAATGACCTTCATTCACCAAAAAATATGTTATTTTCGAATCGTGTCTTTCGCAAATAAAATGACACGTTTTTCAAAATATCAATATGCCACCAACATATTCTTGTAACTGGTAAAAAAATAACTTTCTAGCTCAATATGGAGTCAAAATATCAATTTCGATTCATCATTTCCTTATTTATGAACATTAACGTCTGAAATTTACAAGAAAAAAAGTGAAGTAATTGAATTCATGATCCCATAATTTTTTTTTCAAAATAGTGGGTGTAGCGGGTGTATTGTGTTTCTTGAATACGTTATAATCGATTTTCAGTATCGGTCAGTTCTTGTTATGTCATTATAACTCTAGAAAGTTATTCGTTATTCGATAGAGAGAGAAAAAAAAGCAGTGTTTTCGTTATGTCCATAAATGAAGCGTTGACGAATTTAAAAAAAGGTGGTTTCGACTCCTGAGCTGGGAGCGGAAATGTATTTTTTACAAATTACATAAATATGTTAGTAGCAAATGGATAACTTGAAAATTCTCCAAGTTGCAAAAAATGCGTTTTTGACACCATTTCAAGGCTGAAACAATAAAAAAATCATTATTACGTTGTGAAGAACTTAGGCTGCTTCAATAGATTGTAACACTGTTCCGAAACAGAACCTCACCTCAGCAAGCTCAGATGCTTTATGAAGCTCAGCTCAGACCTTCTTTGGAGAATTGTTTTCATGTATGGAGCTCCGGCCCTAAGCATTCCCTGAAGCTGAAAATAGCCATTCGCCTGATTGGAAACACGAACATCACTTGCAACCTTGATAGTCTAGAATATCGAAGGAAGGTTGGAGATTTCTTTCATAGATAATTTCACAGGAGATGTTCAAGTGATTTGACACATTTAATTCCACCAAGAAATACACGACGGACTGTGGCTGCTCATATTTTTTAAATTCAACTCAGTACACGTAATACGTCACTGTTCAAGAACTCTTGCATTTGGAAAACTGTCTTTATGTGGAATAAACTTCCTGAGAACGTCTTTCCAAATGGATTCAAATCTCCAGCGATTCAAATCCAATGTGAATAGCTACTTTTGCACAGGCACCGCTCTTAGAGCGCTTTGAGGATTTTCCTGTAGTGCTTGTGTTTTATATTGGAAAAAAGTGTCTACAAAAAATTCACTAGGATACTCATTACCACCTCCTGGAATACGCCATGTTATTTGTGAACATTCGCGATATCTCAGAGAAAAAATGTTTTGTACAATATTTTTCTTATACTTGCGATCTAAGTCCTCTTCAGAAGTTCTACAAATTTTCGTGAAATTGTTCACAAACAGACCCAAGCAACATTGAGAATTATATTTTTTTGGTAAATGCGAATCAGTGTTTCATGTTTCAACAATGTTTCCACCATGTTTCTAGTGTTTGAAATGGAAAACCTTCCAAGATTTTATTTGTAATGATCTTATCAACCGAATTCCATAGGAATCCTGCTTTCCAATATATTTTGATTTCTGAATAGCACGCTTGGGATACAACTAAAATGAAAAAGTTTGTTGAATAGTTTTTGCTCGAGGCTTTCAGCTTTCTTGAAGATCGTTCCTCACAAGTAGCCATCCATAGTTTTTAACACCAACGCTGATTTTCGACAGGATTCATATTATTTCCAAACCTTTTCTATGCCTGGAACAACTTTTCAGAAAAGATGAAATTTCATCTTGGGGCGAGGATATACGAATTAAATTCGTATAAAAAATAAGCAAATATTTTCTTGACGAGGATATATGTAGTAGAACATGATGTTATAATGACAGAGCACGCAAATATTATGGCTTGATTGGTTGGTTGTCAAATTTTATAGAAATATTTTGTATATTAATATTTTTTTATTAATTAATAATATTCTCAATTCTCTGTGATTCGTGAAGTATGCTGGAAAAAACGAACAGTCTGATTGTGACTTGGCTATAGGTTAAAGCTAATTCAAATTCAAAAGAGATTGATTTTCAAGAAAAAAGCTTCTTAGCTTTCTACGTCTACATCATAATGGAGAGGTAATGAACCATTTTTCCCAAATAGGTGTTGAAAAATTAGTACTAATTCAGATTGGTGAATTTTTCTAGAAATGAATAACTTAAAAGTCTAATGTAGTATGAAATTAATTCGCTTGATGTTTTCTACTGAAAGATCATGTTTCTATTTCCTGGGTCATATTTTTATTTGCAGAAAAAGTGAAATATTTCATAAACATATAGCATCTCTGAAAATTCAAGGTAACTTTGAGAACTACTTTAATTATCAGTTGCAATAATACTCTCGAAGTGGAAATGCTTGTGACTATTCTTCAAAAATCATGTCAATCAACAGAGTGCCATCGGTGTTTTTGTTTTTCAAACACACATGTACCAAAACGACTGCCTATTTCATATGAGTACCTTCATCAAATCCAAAATTGTTTTTTAAGTACATTTTAGTAAACTGACTTTACATAGTTTTTTATTTTTATTAGGACTGAAATTATTTATATTGTTATGAAGAGATATGTAATTTATATATTTGCAAATAAAGTTTAAGTTATTACATTTTGCTTTTTAATAACCTTTTTGCCTTGGTTTTAGTAGGTTTTTGGATCAACATACAAATCTCCTCTTACTAAGTTACAAAAACCTATCAGAATTAAAATCATCTATCAGATATTCTGCGGAAATGTGTTTTTCTAATAATTATATCCTACTTCTGTATTGTAACAATTATTCATTGAAATAGTCTGTTCATTGGGTAATATGAAAAAAAGAATCAAGCGTCATCGCCTTCTCCTTAAATTTTTGACCTTGCGTCGTCCATCTCTAGAAACCAATGCTAAATGTTAGATAAACACTGTTTTCTTTTCTTGAGAGTTTATATTCGGTAATTAACTCATTGTTTTTTCTTGTTTGCTCTTTAGTAGTCAGTGATTCTATAAGAAGTTTTTCACTAGTACTAGTTTATCATTAATCAGTTCTCATTAAGTTCCCTTTCCTTATTGAAATTATATTTAAATTGCTAGATACCGTTAGTTCCCCTGAATAACTTTCTTCAGTCTGTCATTGCAACCATTTGCTTATATACACACACGATCAGGCCCTCACTAGATTAAGGAAAATGTATCATGGACTGTCAACTTTGGAAGGAATTCAGGCCCTGGTAGCAGAACATGTACTCTGTATCTGCTCCGCCCCGGATCAGATTTACAGCTTTTGGCAGAGTTTCACTCTTGCCTGGCTGACTAAATAAAGATTCATTTTCTCGTGTTGAATTGGTGTGAGCCACAATAAACTCCGCAGATTGCAGTTGGTGATCACTTCAGATCTACCTACTTACCTATATTCATTGACTCATCTTCTTTTGTTTCCAGTATACTATGAGTTTTTTGATACGTGGTGCACTTACGACTTCATCCAATAATTCGAAAATATAACTTTTACTTTGCATATTTTCCTATTTTTCGATATAAATCTGTTAAATCTGTTAGAAAATCGAAGTTATAATCCCTATCATATTCTAGTGTTTTGAAATCCATAAGATGATAATTGAGTGAACTGAATGTGTCTGTTTTCTTTGAACTAGTATTTATAGTGAAGTAGTTCTTTCAATGTAGTCGTACAGAATTATATATAAAATGTATACACTTGTGATACACTGTTTGAGAAAAATGAAACTAGTTCAATCTTGCTCTTGATGAAGATCACTTGGTGACCGAAACACGTTTCGAGGTTTAAAATAACGGTTTGGTGTAGGGGTAAAACTTCACTAATGTTTATGAAGTGTATCTATAAAAATGAAAAAAGTTCAACTTCAACTGTTTTAACTATTTTATAACATTCATCGTTCAAGCTGGCAGATAGCGATAGTGAGACTTTTCCAAACGCTGAACTAGTCCAATGCAGACAGGCACACGTACTCTGTAACTGCTCCGCCCCGAACTGGATCGGGTTTACAGCGTTTGACAGAGTTCAACTCTTGCCAGGCGGACTCACTAGATAAAGATTTATTTACTCGTGTTGAATAGGCGTGATCCACAATAAACTCCGCAGATTGCAGTGGGTGATCACTTCAGATCTACCTACTTACCTATATTCACTGACGTATCTTCTCTTGTTTCCAATATACTATGATTTTTTCGATACGTGGTACCCTATTCTGCAAATAGGGCCTGTGAAGAACGGTCCACTTCAAGGTTAACAAACCACGGTACACTTTGTCCTATCCAGTAGGGACTTGATTTGCTAGCAGTCTACGACTACCATTGTCAAGTAGCTAAGCAATACAAATGTGTAGCTTGGAAGGAAGGTTTTTTGTGGCACATTTCAGAAAGACGCCCTTCTATGACTGTGAGGTACTGACTGCATCCACCAGCCATGAGACATTCTTCTAATTTTTCAGGTGACCTTTAGACATCCAGGCCACAAAGTGCATCTCTGAACATTTCAAATGATAACATAAAAACTGAACCGTATGACATGTTATTCTGAAATGTAAATTGATTCTATACTTTGGTTTTTTGGCAAAAATAGCAAAAAATCTATTACATGACATGGTCATTAAACTGCAATAACCCCCTTTGCACATCATATTCTTGAAACTTGGTCTCAAAGTGATAACCAAAATCCAATTCCTTATGTTGCTGACTGTAATGGTGTTACTCTAGAAATACAATTCGACCCAAACTGTTTAATGGAATTTTCACAAAATCGTCTGATGAAACAAAGAAATCTGAACGGAAAGTATTGGTTTCCTTGAATTAACTTGAAGACATACATGTATGTTGGTCCAAAAACAGCCGCCATTTGTCTACAAAAAAAGTACACCTTTAATAATACCACTTTTTCAGCAAACTCCTCAAAACCTAAATCAAAACTGTCAAAGCGAAAATAACGAAAACAAAGAAATTCAAAAACAAATCGATGCGCTCATAGAACTCAAATGCAAACAATTGGGAAAAACCAATTCCAACGGTAAATATAATGCCGTCCATCTTGAGCAGTGGATGAAAGGCCAACTGAATGGTGAAAGTTTGTTAGGGACACCTGAATTAGAACCAATGTACGAAGAATGGACCAGAGAGATGGTTATGAAGAGATCCGAGGAGTTACAGCTGATTGACTCTGAGGGAAATGTGAAAAGCAAACCCGATATTATCAAGGACGGGTATGATATGTGTGAAGAGGTTATTTTATCCGATCATGAACATAGTCCGTCCAAAAGCACGACTACTGAAAGTCAAGTAAGTTTAATATAAATCCCAATTGTCTTGATATGTTCAAGGCCTTCAATGACCACTTAGATGTTTTGGAACTTTTTTTGTCATTACTAAAAATGATTGCAAACATTTTTTCTCGTAGATAATTTTTTGAGAACTTTCATTTTTCATAGTGTGAAAAATTATAAAAATATTGTATAGACAATATCACTACAGAAATAGATGACTGCTCAATCTAACTGCTAATAATACTATTGTCATGTAATGAAGTGAACAGTGGATATGAACTAAACTAAATTTCAGTTTTTCCCAGGTGTGAGTCCCTAATAGTCTAACAAATACGTCAATGAATGACAAACTAATGAGGTCTCCAGCTAATGAATTTGGAAATGTACTAATAGGATGAAACTACAGTAGTTACAAATGAAAGTGGTAAAAAACATAGAAGTTTCAATTCTCATTTTTCTTGATTTTTTTCAAGTCTTATAAGTTATATTCATTGTTAAGCTTTTCAACTAATCTCTGTGCTTCTCTAGCTTCTTCAAATATCATACATACAATAACCTATTGAAAAAGACTGGAAATCCAATATTTTGTTTCACTTGCCACTTCTTTCCAATCAGTTGTTCGAACATCAGCTAATATGTTCAATATGTTCATGTATTGTGACTTGCTGAAAATGTTTTCAACGTAGTCAAATATGGTATCTATCTATATATCTATCATAACATATTTCATTTTCAATAAAGGATTTACATTTTTTATGTTTCGATGGAAATCTTATTCTATCCTTCAACTATTCTCATTTCCAGGAATTACGAATTTTGGTGATAATACTGAATTAGTAAATATTTTGAATATCATTTTTTTAAAACCTACCTGAATGAAGTCGGTTATGAAATGATTCACTTTAAAACTGACACCTACATGAGTTTCTTTACAACGCTTTGAAGCTATGCACATACATATGCATATAATGAACATACAATTCCTTATTATGTTTCAGGTTACTGTTAGGTCGAGTCCATTAGTGCCAGAAACAGTACCGGTATGTCGACAATGCCATAAAAATTGCCTTAGTAGTAATGGAACAGTAAATGGTAGTGTACAAAATTTCAATGACTGTAATAGTAATAGAACTAGTAACTCCCAGCTAGAGACTGCAGACAGAAATGAAAATGTAGGTGATGAAGACGACTGGCAAACTTTCCTGCTAGTTGGTAAGATTATTTTTATAATGTGGACATTATAATCTTTTTTTTTGTGTTGAGAAATAAATGATGCCGAAGTTACTGGCTAATGCCAGAAATAGATATTCCATTTGGAGTCGGACTGAGTAAATGATGATAAGTGGAAGGCGTTTTTATGACGAATAAAGTGAAAATATCGAACTATACAATTATTCCTAATATCACAGTAGAGAGAATTGAATCCCCTAGAATGAGAAAGTATCAAGATGAGATTGATATTAGTTTACAGGTGGATCGAAAACATCCTCAAATCCTGGTGCAGGTGTGCAATAGTCTAGTTCACATTTCGCAAAATTTGAGTTTGCTTCACAGAAAATGATGATCCATAATTTCGGCCAAAGTAATTCACGATTCGAACCAAGTTGTGCGAACAACTAGTTTCATAAAATGTATATTCAGTTTAGTTAAACAAAGAAACGGTCTTTTCAATTTCATTTGAAAAAAAATTGCAGGAATTAGGATTATAAAAAAATGTCTTCGAAAAGCAAAAAAGGTACTAGTAATTTTCACCTCACCTGCTTACATCAACTTTGAGATGTACAATTTTTGTTTGCAGAGTATCCGTTTTCATCAGTAATAATAGTTATAATAATAACACGTATATTCAACGTGGTCGTTAAAAGGAAAATCAAAATATATGTATCGCCTCACAGGGTAGTAAAAAAAGCTGAGCAAGGCTAAGCAAGACACCCGCAAGATATTGACCCCTAGTTGAAGATTGATCATTTCCAATGTATGTGGCGTTAAGAAATATGATCAACCCTATAGCGCCAAAATAATGACAATAATAATGAACGTGTTCATTGACGAACTGAAAATGAAATCAATACAAATTCTTTATTGAAACTCGACAAAAAGTAACGCCAAACGGCAGGGTTCAACTCCTAATTGGAAAAAAGAGTTTCTCTTTTACTCAACCCATCCTCAAGAATAGGCTTCTCCAATCCTAATTGGAAACATCAATTTTCGTCGCTCAATTTTCATCTCTGAAACCCAATTATCATTTCTTTCAACGGTGATATTCATAGTAGGGGATATCCAGTCATTCTTCCAACTGCTATCTCAGACTGACAGAAAACCATAGACCCACCCCCAACTATAAAACCAACTACTTGTCAAACAACCACTGCGGAAATATCAGAAAAATCCAATGATACAAATGCTACTAAATGAAACATATCCCAAGAAATAACTCCACTTCCCCAGAATGACGATTCCAAAGAAAAATTTCCCAACGTGCAAATAACAAATTTCAAGAAAACTCATCGGAATCAGCTTCAGTTTTGAATAAGTTACATTTTCCAGAAATATTGAGACTCCTCTGGTCAGCTTTGCGTTGCTAAAAATTGTCCTAGTGGTGTTCCATGTCTCCCACATATTTTAATGAAGGTATATTCATATTTCACAGAACTGATGATGAAAGCAAAATGCACCAAAATCAAACAGATAATGCAGAAACAACTGGGAATAAAACCAATCAACTCTAAAGCAGATATAGAAACCATTTCTTTGCGAGACACGTATTAATTGAGTGCAATTCTATGATGTAATATTCAGTTCATATCTATTTCGAAATGCTAAAGCTAATTATGTCTGTACAAGTATTAATAGAAGTATACAAAGAAAAACATTTCTACCACATAAGTTGTTACATATTATAGAATATTATCATGACGCCGACACGTTCAACACAACGATAGTGTTGCTTGTTCAAAACTATATGGAAGGTGTAAAAATGGTTGCTTTGAATAAACCTGAATGTGTGAATTGTGATACTGTTGGCCACAACAGTTGTGTTAGACAAATGGATGATGAACAATAATTAAATTAGATGCTGTGCAAATGAACAGTTGGCTACGAACAGCGATTTGGACTTTTTCCATGAAGACAAACAAAAAATGAATGGAGTAAATTCCTGGGGTTTCTTGTGAAGCTCTCGTTCCTAGGTATATTGATTTATACTCATCAATAACAGTCTAAATGTACGAGAAAAATGCATGAGACCTTTTATATACCGGAAATCGAAGAACAATATAATTTTACCGCAAGTTATATGGATGAAAAAAATGTAAGACATTCTTTCAGGAATATTTTGAAGGAGAACATATTCAACTCTTTCCAATGAATATATTGGTTGTCAGAATCTGATCTTAAAACTCATAATATCAGTAACTTTCTACTCGCAACTTCATTATATAGAAAGTTTCGTGAGAGTGGAGGAATATACATAAATATATTCAAATAAAAATTCAAGTTTAATATGTATCAGTCTACTTATGTGATTGAGTTTTAACTCAAAATTTTATTTTCATATATTTTGGTAGATGATGTCTTTGTATGTTAATATAATGTGATATATTATATGATTGGTCTCCTTTGTCACTGCATCATCGGTGAAATTATCAAAAAGGCTAATCAGTATTATCCTGAACCATTGTAACTTTCAACCAAAATTAAGTCTACGGAATTCATATGACTTGATCAATAAAATAAAGAACATAACTCTACCTGACAATGCAAAATTACTATACTTTGATGTGCAGAATCTATTTCCCAGCATACCTCCTCATGATGCTATTACTTTAATAATAGAATTATTAGATGAAAATAGAGTGAACCCAGTTACAAAACAAGAAATCATTGATCTCCTGTCGTTACGTTCTGAAACAAAATTATTTTCAATTTAATAACAATATTTATTCCTCTTCAGAAGGTTTAGTTATGGGAAATCCGTTAAGCCCCTTACAAAACGTTTTTCCTAATGATAATTCAGATCATGGATGCGCAGACCGCGGCCCGCGGGCCGCATGCGGCCCGCCTGTCGAATACTGGTGGCCCGCCGAC
>WOGO01004018.1:0-13692 GCA_015342085.1 Leptinotarsa defecta | reverse complement strand
TATTTTGTGAAAAAGACGGCTGAAAAGTCGCCTTTTCTGAACTTTGAAGGGCCGTAACTTTGTAAATGAGGGAGAGCGCCGCTTTTTTCTTTCGGGTTCGTAATCTACGCATCAAAATACGTAAATTCACTCAAAACATTTTTTCAAAATCGCCTGGTGCCCTCAAAACGAAAATTTACCCTGGAATTTTTTTTACAAATCATAATTCCGATTACCCGTCCCGAAATAATAAAACCATTCTCAACTACATATTTATTGTTAAAATCAGGTAAACAGGCTTGATCTTCACAAATGAAATACACTTAAACAGTACTCATTAATAATAATAAATATTCTAAATAGGATAAATTAAGTCGAGAGTTTTGCAAAATAAAATCAGGGAAAAAAAAATATTGTCTTAATCATCTTAGATGCAAGACTATCACAGAAATACTCATCTAATAATAGTTTTACTTTATCACCAGACCACATCAGATAAAGATTTCATTAGGAACCATATACATGATAATATTTACTAGGCGTGACGTCACTTTCTCTTATATTTCCCCTGCGGATAATACAAGTTTTGGCCATCTTATTTTAGTCGCTGAAGTCAATGTTCTCTTTTCAACGGCCAATCCATATTTACCATTGCGTCACTGCTAGGAACACTTTTTCTTTTTCTGAGTTAGATGCACATTGGAACACATGACACATAATACAACTGACTCTAATACAAATATATAGAGCAATCGTCTCCGGAAAAATAGATGTATCCAAAAAATCCATATTGATATGAACGACATTATCAAAACTACAGTCAAACAGTAAAAATGCACATTAGAAACATTGTCTAAATGTGACAACTGACAGTTATGACAAATTGGCACACAGAGTAGCCAGCATGAAAAAATAGGTCTGCTCCAAAAGAAATCATTATCTGATAAGGTATATTCAAGCTATTTTCTCAGAAGAATAACTAGTTTTTCGATCTGAGATTCCAAGGGTCAAATATGACTTGATCGGAAGCCCTCAGTTGATCTTCACTTCCAGATATTTAATCGGTTTCTCGCTCTGAAACTTCTCAGTCGAACTGGTTCAACGACAGGTTAGTCAGCTTAGTCAACGAGTCCTTCATATCGTCATCGTCGGAAATCCTTGAAGAAAGTTGAAGCTCCGGCAACGGACATTGTGGGTCCACATTGCTCGCTAACATCTTTATTTCATCGCTGTCCAAATTCATCGGATCTTTTTCAGGATTCAATGGGGACGGCGAATCCAATAAATTCTGTAAACACACGAACGATAAGAAAATAGCCGACATAACAATAAAGCGGATTGAAATATAAAATAATGAACTGTAAACCAGTATAAGTACTATTTCCAATGACGGATCTGAATGAAAAATGTTTCCTTACCTTAGCCTGAGGTTGTTCCGTGATATTGAGCGGGATATTGTGGTTCGACTGGTATGGATTGAGAGGGCCACTATATTGATGAGCTGAAACTATATTGAAGTTCAAAAATTGTTGTCTTTCAATTTTTCAGAATAGGTTTTTCAAAAGTTAAGAGGAACTCGTGAGTTTTCTCTATGTTGGTCTTCCTAGTCGGAGCAATCCAAGTATAAGGTAAGATGGGAGTTTAAGGTAACTACGTTCAAACTCAAACTAACATTGGAAAGGTAGGAATTAGTCGAAACCGTCTCCATTAAAACCCGAGGTCTTATATTCAATACTCTAAACTCTAAATATTCATTCGCAATTCCCAAAAGGGTATTACGAAAAAAGTACAGTCTAAGAACAGAAGAAAAATTTTACTTACTATCAGATTCCTGCATACTCCTCAAAATTTCCAATTTCTGCTTCTTCGGATTATGTTCCAATTCATCTGCAAATAAACAAGGAAAAGCAATTGTCAAAAATATTGAAAAAAACACAAGAAATTTGCATCTATTCCACATATACAGCGTAGATTACACATATAAAATGTAGTTGCCATGGTTAAACGGGAGTTTGGTTTGGTATTTTGTTGAATTAACCTAATAATGTTAAAAAAACGCAACTAAGCACATTTCATCTCCTACTAAAATCCGTTTTCACTATTTCTGCAATTGATCATAACTTAGAGAGTTTATTTCTGTGTCATATGAGAGTGGACTGTATTTATCGAAAAACATTTTGAGATCTCTACGAAAATTGCAATAATGCAACCCCAGATATCAAAAACTTGACTAAAAAAATCAATATATGTCATGTATCTACGACGTGGAAGGTAGCTAGCAAAAAAATACACTCTTCTACTCATCATCGCGCCCAAATCATAACTCGGCAGAATTCTATAGCGTTCATCAAACTTACCTTCTCCGGTTATATTTTTTCTGATGGCCCACCGTCTGTTCGAATCTAGAAGATGAGACGGCCACATTTCGAACGGCAAGGACTCGCTCGTGACGCCATCTGACGGTCTTCGAAGTTGAATGAAAACCTGAACTGGCCTCGGGAGGTGTACGAATTTATATCTTGGCGTCATAAACCAAATTGCGTATTGTTTATGGACTTGAGAAGGGTGAAGTTCCGCGAAAACTTCCCACTTGCTGTATGGATCATAAAATCGGACCTGTATATCCTCTTTCACAACCTGAAACAATCATAGACAAAATTGGGTTAGGTAACTTTCAAATTATTTCAAATTCATTAGATTCAGCCACGCAGGGCTATTTTTGCCTCTGCTTTGGGCGATTTATTGTTTGAGCGTATGTACATCCTGATGATGTACGCAGATAAGTAAGATATCCGCTTCTTGGCTGAATAATCTGGTTTCTAAATTTGGTAACAGGACCACGAGCTGTTGAACCGAAACACTCTTGGTGTAATGTTACAAGGCAATTGAGGTCCTCTCCTCAAGGTAGAATTGTTTGGATACTTCATGGTCCATAGAGAGTCCCACGAGGAGCTTGAGGGAGATCTGTCACGGCCTAGTCACGGCACGTCATTACCGTAACAAGGCTATCTATGGTGAGAGAGTGTGTCAAAGATTCCATTAGTGATATTTTAGGATGAGCAGTCATTTGGGAGAAATTTTATCTCCACAGGTGATACTTCACCCAAGCGGGGTATTATAACACACTGTTAAAATAGTAAAGGTCGCTGAAGACATGTTAGGAGGCCCAGACCTAGGGCGCATGATTTGAGGGGCTGCAAAATTTTTGAAATACCAACATTTTGAAGTCGCTTCGTTTCTGAGTTACAGGGCGTTGAAGTTTTAAAAAACCGGTATTTATAAAATATCATAGTTTATCTGAAATAGACACAAACGAATTGGAAAATCTTGCCAATAAACTTGTCAATAAGTACCCCGACGATTTAGAAGAGACATTAGGGAAAGAATCACACGTTAAAAGGTAAGACCTCGTTAGTCCTTACCCTTAGCTCGCACAAGTTTTCATTTCTGAGGGTTGTCGTTCGTAGGGGTGCAAAAAATACATGCAATTCACGGACTCTTAGGGTGTTTACCCAAATGTGGACATTGTATTACGTATTTTTTTGAGTATTACGGCTACAAATTGTTCAGGAGAAAGACCTTTTTCTACTTTGAAAAAAGTAAAAACCTATTAACGTGCAACTATGGGTCAAGCTCAACTAATTCAAGAAATTGATTATGACGATATAATTGATATTTTTGCGTGGACCAAAGCCATTTTAAGGAAAACTGTAATGTTCATTAGTTATAATTGAAAATTATATTACAACAATATAAATGGAATCAATGTAGTCGCCCCGGAGCGGCAATTAATTTTTATTGTTTCGTAATTTGTATTATTTTAAAAGTGTTATTCGGATTATGAATGTTATATTTGAGCAACAATACTGTTAAATCAAAATTAATAAAATTGACTCTAATATTTGTAACAACCTCGATCTTAGTAAAAAAGGGTGTTACATTCTTTGAGCTGGAATTTGAATGCCGGGGCTCATCGGAGAGGCATGCTGGGTAAAAGAATTTTCAACTGAGAATAGTATAATATATTCGACAATGTAGACAATGTGGCCCAGAAGTATATTTTTGGGTTACAGTGATATTAAGGTAAGTAACCTTAGTTGGTCGCAAACTTATGAATTAATCACGGTTTTCCCTTCAGCATCCAAGTTGTACCCTTTATTGACGGGGACAGATTCAGTGCGGTTCCTGCGGTTTTATATCTGGTACGAATATATGGGGAAATATCTTACTTGTCATGGAGTGTACGAATAGCTAAGTCGAGCTACCAGCAATACGATATAGGTTCTTCGTAAGTGATTCAGCCAAACAGTAGCAATAATTCCAAAAGATAGCCTGCTCCTGGAGTGGTATAAATGTCACCCTTCCAACAATGTTGACATTACTGGATGATTTCTGTTGTAGGCTGCCGGAGGCAAAGTAAGAAAGATTGAGGGTGGAAAATAAATAGACCTCCAGAAATGTTGGTATATTATACCTTCAGATTACAATTGGAAATATTTACTCGTGTTTTCTATTTTGGTTCCTCGAATCCACAATATGTGTTGAGCTGAAACACTTGCTTAGGAAAATATAGATCAAACTTCTCTTGATGAGAATAAGTGAACCTTGGTTTTTCCTGAAGATTAGGAATTTTTCTTCAAGGTCGAGCTTATCTGATTAGCCTAAAGAACATGGAATTCGACAAGAAATGATCAACTGAGGGAATGAATATTTTTATAGGGTGATTGTTATGAATTTATTATACTTATTATCCGTATTGGATGTATTTCAAATATTGGTATATATTTTGTGTAATAGTAGAATGAATATACTGAAATAATAAACGTGTGTTGTTGATTCCAATATGTAGTGGACAGTTGAAAAAATGAGAGTTGTCGTTCGTATGGAGGCGGCAGCTGATTAACGGAAAAACAGATTTTAAACAGAGAGAAAGAGAGTTCAAAAAATGAGGCGAATGTTCAAATTCAGCGGGCTACGTACATTCTTCAGCGATTTTTTGTGAGTCATTCGTTTTGAACATATGTTCACATTCTCAGCTGTTTAACATGTTCAGATTGCTGGTGGAAGGCTCGAAAGTGAGAAGTGGTTTTTGTGTTCGGCGATTTACAGCTATCGACTGAACTGGACTGGACAGTCCATTTATCACCCGGATACGATTGTGGATACTAACAATCGAAACGTCGTGACGTAACTTAGTTTGGAAACTTTTAATTTCTATTTTATTTTTCATATTTTTTGTTAATAATATTTTTAATTTTCAGCTTTCATTATTATTTCATTATTATTATTTTCTGGTTGTAGCTTGTATATTAATTCCTTGTAATTGCAGTTTTTTGTTTTAATAAAATTGTCATTTTCGGTTGATCTTTTATTTTTTTCAGGAATTTCAAATCAGTTTATATTATATCAGACAATGGAAGTCCGAAATGATGAAATACAAGGAGTATTATGTTAGAGTTATGCGACGCTTGCGAGAAGCAATACAAAGAAAACGACTGGTGTTGTGAGAAAATAATTCATAACTTTTGCATCACGATAACGCACCTGAAATTGTTCGTAATGTTTTGCTTAAAACAACAGTGTAATTATGCTTCGGCCACTGTATTCAGTTTTTTCTGTTCCTGAAGTTGATGTGACCTGGGAAGAGACGACTTTTATCAACAGAATAGCATATGATATAGAAAACAACAGTGTCCAGAATTGAATTTGTTGTTTATAGAAAGAATACCAGTACTTTCAGGTGAATTTCTGATGAATCGAACTTTTATTCAACCGAAAAAGAAACTGATATATCTTGGAGGAAATGTAGACAAATTTCCTGCTATATTGAGAGGGATACTTTTTGCTCCATTAGCGAATGAAAAAAAGATCCAAAATCACTATTTCACACACAAAATATGTTGATGATTATTTTATAGAGACGTAGCTGAAAGCAATGGGCATCTTCCAGTCATATGTATATGAGTTGATTAGGTGTGGCGTCTTGATATTGGAAAAGTTGAGCAAAAGAAACTAACACTACTTTGAATAGGTTTATTGCATGTTCAACCTAATTTCCCGAACAACAACAGACAACACCCCCAGTCCCTTCTACTTAATTTCAATATCACCTATGTCACGTTGTCACGTCTTCCTGAACTCAGGAGAATATACCACACTAGTTAATGTTCATTTTGGGAAAATATTCACATATAATCGACTTTTCAAGGATACACTGATTTGTAGTTCATTGTTTTTCCATATAAACCAGAATGTACTGAAGGATCAGATGGAATGTTCAAAATTTCAAAATAAAAATGGCTTTCAAAACTTCTCTTTCATTTCAGCAGAGAGTTCATTAGTTTGTGTTTGAAAATTGAAGTTAGATATAGATGGACAAGGTTCCGATTGAGGTTTCGTCTTGAGAATAATGCGCAGTTCTGATGTTTTGGGAGCAGTACTTGTTATGAATTCGGAAATAACCCAAAATAATTCCTTCGTGTCAATTGATTGTGCGATTCCGATTGGCCTTCCTTTCATCAATTAGAGTGTTACAGAAATCAATTACAAAGTTGAAGAACTCCCCTAAATCTGGTTACTATTTTAAGTGCACCTGTATATTTGAGGAAGGGGAAACGAAACTTTCATCACGCCACTGTTTCTACGGCCGCAGTTCCTTCAATATTTAATCAAATCTATAATCGAATCATTTTCAGACATTGATAGCGTAGTTTTCCCTTACCGATGTTACAATTGAAACACAGACAAGATGCCAAGTAATATAATACCGTTTTACAAGAACAAGAATATTTTGTTGACGGGTGGAACAGGATTTTTAGGTAAAATGATAATAGAGAAACTTCTGAGAACTTGTGATGTGAATAAAATATACGTCATAGTAAGACCAAAGAAAGGATTAACTCCCAAGGAGAGGCTTCAGAAATTATTCGAAGAACCGGTGAGTACCCTAAAATTGATTTCATATGATGAAAAATGTTGCAGGAATACAATATATGATAATGGAATAACAAAAATTTAATAAATTTTTTCAAATTGATTAATGAGGATGATTTTATTTTATTTTATGCTTATGGATTGGAGTGACTTGCAAGGTGTGCGCTGTATCTCCATTATTCATTTATTTCTCTGTGTATTTGTTTACCGCAGAACCACAATGCTGTTTTTTTATTTCAATATGAACTAATCAATATCTGCAACTTTTCATTCCTTTAAAAATTACTCGATTCCACTCATACGTCTGAACCGTATTTCAATATTTTGATATGATATCAAAATAATTCTTATAACAGGGAGCCCAAAAAATCTATATCGAATTTTACTTCAGCAAAATGATTAATTTTATTCGAAAACGTTAGGGTGTGGAATAATTAACGTTGATTCTTATCATATTTACTCCACATTTCATTTATAGTCACGCATTTTGGCGAACAGATTTGAGTTTTGAATACATTATGAATATTTACCAGTTTATAACCACATTTTTCTATAAAAAAACATTTGCTGAAACGAACATTCACTTTTATCTATAGATTATTACAATTCCTCACTGAAAATATTCTCCAAATTTTACCGTTTGATGAACACACCTATATCGGAGGTTTAATTTAAAATTTTTTTGATAAGTTATCAGGTATCGATTTTGAATTATGTTTTTATTGCTTCTTGAATTATGTTGATTTCAAACACTTAACCTCTAGAGTGATGCCAGACTTGAAAAAATCCATTTGAAGACTAATTACTATGTTCATAAAACATTTCTTCGTGAAGGAAATGCTTGAAAAATATGGGTTATTTAGCTTCGAAAAGCCTTTCCTTTGCTTTTTTTCGATGTAAGCCCTCAAGAACTTGTTATATTTCAATGAATTGATTGACGCGCATCGGTTATCTAAGATCAATATTCAATACAAAACCAAGAGAAACATCGTAAGGAAGGTAAAAAGCAAATGAGTTCACAATGAAGTATTTACAAAAAGTGTGGATGTGGATCATACATAGAAGTTATTTCAAGATAAAAACTGAAATGTTCCATGAAATTGAAAATTTCAATCGTAACTCGTCCATATATCATAATGTGCGGCGTTACTATGAATGATATCCGATTCAATTACATAATGAATGTTTGGAGTATGACCTGAATAGGGAAAAGTGGTTTTCCTAAAAAAGTTGATTTTTTGAAAGTATATTTCTTTCTACTAATCCAATGTTCATGAGGTAGCAGTTGTTTTGAGAGGGCTATTTCTTCCAGTTTTTATCTGTATGTAACTTGTATAATCTACAAATCTTAATGGAAAGTTCATTGTGGACTCGATTACTTTCTTCCTTCATTCGGAAATTTTCTACATTTACCGTACAGATATGAAAGAGTAGAGAGTCAAAAATCTTAATTCCTCAGATAAAGAAGCTCCACCAAAATTATAGCTATTTTACTAGATTCTGCTGGATTTGACTCATCATTACCCAGAATTACAATGAAATTTTTTCATCAGTTGAGACCTTTTCAAAAAAAAAATTGAAAAATATGTCGTTCAATGTATCAAAAGAGCCGTTATCAAATTTATTTTGAATGGTTCTCAGTGTATATCATGTTACGATGATAGTAGGTACTATAAAGTTGGGGTATCACTTTTTTAGTAATAGCACAGTATCTCGATTAATGTTGAATGAAATTATTATTTTTAGTATATGTGTTGCCAATATAAATACCATTCAAATACCACTATACCTTGCAACTGTGTTAGTTTATAAGTTTCATTTTTCAATATGCATTATTTGGGTATTAAATAAATGAAACATCAAGTGTGGTGGTTGTGTTATTTGTTGATATAAAATAGGTCAATGTATTTACAAAAGTTGAGATCAATATCCAACTATATCCTACAATATCTGATAGTCCTGTGAATAAACTGAATTATTCATATTGTTGTACTAATAATTATTCTTATTTGTTTACTAACACGTTCATTGCATTTCAAGGTTTTCGAGAAAGTCAGGTCAAGTAATCCAAAGAATATTAAAAAAATCCTGATTCTAGAAGGAGACTTGATGGAAATGAATATTGGTCTTAGCAAAAAAGATGAGGAAATAATAAAAAACGAAGTGAGTAAAATTTCATCAACTGATCGGTTCCATTTCACTGGTCCATTCAGCTCAAAGATGAATGTATTTTTTTCACTTTTAATAAATGCACGTATCCAAAAATCAATTAATTGTGATAATTTCACTAAACACTTTTACAGAAATGCAACACGTGTTTTGCCATGTAATGGCTTCTTCGAGCGTATCTTCACTGACTATATTCCACATATTCAATGCTTTATATAACTAATTACATAATTTGAAGTACCTGTGTTTTACCTGATCATTCAATGTTTCATTACCCGAATTTTTGAATCTGTTTATTTCTGAATATTCTAGAAAATTGAACTTTTCTCTTCTAAGTGTAACACATCGTATTCATGATTGAACTCATGTCCTTCTGATAAAAGGTGTTTTGCAGATGTGGAATCGGCCTTATTGACAAAACTATTTCTATGCTCTTCAATTCTTTGAGATAATATGCTACCTGTTTGGCCTATATAAAGTTTTGGACAAGTGCCACAAGTCAGTCTATATACTCCTGATCTATGAAGTACAATTTGAAGTACTTCAAATTGTAAAGTAAGGTATATAAAGCACTTATTATGTAGAATATATTTAGTAAAGACACGCCTGAAGGAGCCATTGTATGGCAAAACACGTTTTGAGTTTTTGTAAAATTGTTCAGTGATGATCTCACAATGAAGTGTTTTTTGAATTATGGATTTTCGTCAAGTATCAGCCAATTCCATCATATATCTTGAGTGAATGCAATTACATATCATTCATTCATTTACCAATATAGGGGTTACAAACAGATTAACAAATACAAAAGAGAACCCACTTCATAATTTTACTTCAAGTGGGCTTTAAAAAAAAAGAATGTAAATTTTAATTTTTTGTACATTACATTAGGCAATCGAAGAATAACATAATTCTTATAAGAGTGACAGAGATTACAGAAATGATCACAACTTATCAATAAACATTTTTTTTATCCTGTGTTTGAAACAGTCTGAAGAGATTTCAAAATATTGAATATCATTGGAAATTACGTTAAAGGTTTTGAGCATTCTATAAATTGGTAAATTTTGAGCAGCATTTGTCCTTGTGCAAGTTAACTTAAAGAATTCTGTACGCTTCAATGTTCTACCCTGAATATTGAACTGGACTTTGGAATGAAGCTCTGGCAGTGGACTAATCCTTTCATCAACTTGAAAATCATGATAAGATCCGTAACAATTCTTCTATCCTTCATTGGCATAATATGGTATTGGCGC
This sequence comes from Leptinotarsa defecta, assembly GCA_015342085.1. Taxonomy (NCBI): domain Eukaryota; kingdom Metazoa; phylum Arthropoda; class Insecta; order Coleoptera; family Chrysomelidae; genus Leptinotarsa; species Leptinotarsa defecta. The sequence goes on along the minus strand of WOGO01004018.1, from coordinate 3,358 downwards.
ATAATGGGACTGTAATCGCTATTCGTAATTGGAAAATTCAATTTGTGACTAATGTAGCGAAAAAATTTGTTTTGCACTCTCTCAATATGATCTATGTTTATGTGGTACTGAGGATTTTAAACAACTGATGCAAAGCAGGGCCTACTATGTACATATGCATAATATAGATTGAGGAGAGGCTTTGCCGTTCTGAAATTTTGACAGTTTTTTTTGAGGAATCCAATAATACTATTACATTTATTGACGATTTTCTCTATATGTGAATTAAATGACAACTTTGAGTCCATGATTACTTCCAAATCTTCAATTTCTGAAAATGATTTCAGTTCGTGATTTTCTGATTATATTTTTGTTCCTGGTGAATGAGATTGACACGAATTTCTATGGATTGAGAAACAAATCATTATCATCACAGAATTTTTTGAGCCGCTTCAAGTCCTCCTGAATTTCTCCGATGTCATATGAATCCTTTACTGTGTGATATAATTTCAAGTCATCGGCATATAGTAAAAATTTACAGTCATCAAAGCAACTGGAGATTTCGTTGATGTATATAATGAAGAATAAACGATTCAAATGGCTGCCTTGAGGAACTCCGAAGGATACCGTGAAGGGAAGTGACGTAAATCTATTTATGGCCACCATTTGTGACCTGTTATTCAAATAGGACCATATCAATCTCAATAAAAATAAAAAGTTATTCACACGGACTTCAGCAAGTCTCTTTGATAAAGTTTTGTGACTTTCCTGTTAGGAATCACACGTTAAAAAATGAGACCTCTCCAATCCTTGGCTCGCACAAGTTTCTACTTCTGAGGGTTGTCGTTCGTAGGGGTGCGACAGCTGGTTAACGAAAAAACAGATTTTCAAACAGACAGATATCACATATTTCATCGAAATGTGTCTTGAAACCGATTTTATGTTGTTATTGATAATTACGTACCTATGTTTTGTTATTTGAATTGAATGAATGTTATTAAATAACAAGTTGGATTGTTGTTTTCTTCAAATAAGTCTTCAAATAAGAAATCTCTGTTTGAGAAGAATAGATGATGATAATTTAGGAAAAACCTATGTTTATGTTTGCAGTTATTAGGTGACAAGGTAGTCTGTTTGCTGTTTGTATTGTTCGTTTATCTACGAAATTTATCTCAACCAATAAGAAGTGTAATTTTTGTAATATAAAAAATGATTAAGAATATTCCTAATTTTCATGAAATTTCACTATTCAACTTAATTGATGATATCTACTTATTTCTGTAATCAAATTTGTCAATACGCGAGTTTTTTTATTTCATTATAATGTACCACAAAAATACCACAACTTTTTCTGTGAATAGCGAAAGCATGTTTTTTTAGTGTATTTTAAGAGGAAATTGTTGAAATCAACCAAACCTTTTTCTCCGTGTATATCGAGGTAGTATACACATCATATTCAAGGTTACAAATTTTGAGTCATCGAACATCAAAGGCGGCATCAAAGCTTTCACATCTGTGTTTTAATCTGTGGTGCAGTACCAGTTTCTTGAGAGTTTGTTACTAGTTGGCGAACGTACACGTGACTTACATTACTCTCCAGGTGCCATTAGTTGTTCTTAACAAACATTGATCTCTACCATGAATAACACTCATTTCCACACGTTAAGCTGTGTTGTACACCATTGTTGCAGATAAAATTATGTTTCTCGTGTACACGGGTGTGAAGTTATCCACATCCCCAAAGTACACTGAGAAAAAAAATCGCATCATTATTTTTTCATTTACCGACTCTGCACACCTACCATTTTTCAATATGATACGCTTTTTGACTGAATTAGTGAAGAAACAGAACCATCCTAGTTTATTGAACTGTGTGAAGGAGTGAAAATAGGGTGGGAATATTTAAAAAAAGCGTAACATGAAAATTCGATAAATTGATGGATGTAGCCGTTATTACGTAGTAGGAGATCATAATGGAAAGAGAAATGAAAATTTCTATGTTTCTCACCACTTTTAATTGTAACTAACGTTACTGCAGTTTGAGAATGTCCATATAGGACGAAACTTATTGCAGTTTGAGAATGTCCATATGGGACGAAACTGTAGTAACGTTACTTACAATTAAAAGTGGTAACAAACACAGAAATTTTCATTTCTCTTTTCATAATGAAAATTCGACTTTGTACACCCACAAAATTGAGATATGTTATTTCTGATGATCTACTCGACAGAAAAAACTTCACGTCATAGTTCTCCAGGCCGTCTGAGGGGGTGAAAATGGGGTAAAAAGTTGAAAAAATCATATTTTCGAAAATTGAGAGTGTGCACCTACAAGTTTGACATATGTTATCTATCATGAACTATTCGGCAGAATAGTTCAGGTTAGTTTTTTAGGCCGTCTGAGGGGTTGAACATGGGGTGAAAATATCAAAAAATATCTTAACATGAAAAATCGACTTTGTACAACTATAAAATTGAGATATCTTATATCTGATGATCTATTCGGCTAAAAAACTTCACGTTATAGTTTTCCAGGCCGTCTGAGGGGGTGAAAATGGGGTGGGAAGTTGAAAAAATCGTATCTTCGAAAATTGAATGTGTACACCTACAAGATTGGGATATGTTATTACTGACCCCCGATTTGTCGAGAAAAACTTCACGTTACAGTTTTCCAGGCCGTCTGTGGGGGGTGAAAATGGGGTGGAAACTTGAAAAAATCATATATTTGAAAATTGAGTTTGTACACCCACAAGATTTTGATATGTTATTTCTGATATCCGATTTGACGAGAAAAACTTCAAATTATAGTTTTCCAGGCCGTCTGAAGGGGTGAAAATGAAGTGGAAACTTGAAAAAATTATATATTGAAAAATTGAGTTTGTATACTTACAAGATTGAGATATGTTATTCCTGACACCCGATTTGACGAGAAAAACTTCACGTTATAGTTTTCCAGGCCGTCTTAGGGGGTGAAAATTAGGTGGAAACTTGAAAAAATCATATATTTAAAAAATTGAGTTTGTACACCTACAAGATTTTGATATGTTATTCCTGATATCCAATTTGATGAGAAAAACTTCAAATTATAGTTTTCCAAGCCGTCTAAGGGGATGAAAATGGGGTGAAAACTTGAAAAAAATTAATATTTTTAAAAATTGAGTTTGTACACCTACAAGATTAAGAGATATGTTATTCCTGACACCCGATTTGACGAGAAAAACTTCACGTCATAGTTTTCCAGGCCGTCTGAGGGGGTGAAAATGGATTGTAAACTTGAAAAAAATCATATTTTTAAAAATTGAGTTTGTACACCTACAAGATTGTAATATATTATTCCTGACTCCCGATTTGACAAGAAAAATTTCACGTTATAGTTATC
>WOGO01004016.1:0-13693 GCA_015342085.1 Leptinotarsa defecta | reverse complement strand
ATATAAAGTTTTACTTCAGGCGTGTGGTCTAAAGCACACTCGCTTCTTGTTTAGTTTTTTCCAATTTTGACCTAATAATAATAAACTTATGTCTAATCTTAATTTTGATCTACAATTTCACAGGCTTATACAACCAGTCCCTGACTACCACTGCCAATAAAATAACTAAACAACTGTTGTCAGTATAAGAAAATAAATATTTCAAACCTCTTTATTAGAACCCATTTACCAGAACCTATGCCTTAGGTTTTGATAAATGCCTGCCGGAAAACAACTATACTTACTTCTCCGGCTGATAGCACGGTGGATTTTGAATTATATTCGACAGACATGTATGTAAGATACCTCACAGAGGTTAGTATCGTAGATGTTTCTCGATCGTCCAGCAGCAGAGGATCGAGTAGATCACCTACAACAGCACAGCATTATCTGTTCTATTCTAATTATGATCTAGTAGTTTATCAAAAATTTCAATAATATTTCAATGTGTTATATTTTCAATTACATTAATGCACACTTTTTTCACAGTGTTGACAATCAATCCGGAAAAGAGCTTCGACAGTATTTAACGCATCTGAGCGAACAGGCAGCTGCTGGTGATAACAGTGTCTTACCATGTGTTGTAGTCTTAGATAACCTTCACAAAGCAGGAACTCTGGCAGATGCTCTTGGATCGCTTCCACGAAATCTACCTTGTCTTTTGGGAACTATGGCCCAAAGTGCATGCTCAGCAACTAGCTTGCAGCTTCAACATGGATTCAGATGGGTGCTCGTAGCCCCACATATGGAACCAGCAAGAGGACTACTGGGTAGGGTATTAAGAAGAAGGCTTGCAACACTAGAATTGGAACAAGGTCCTCAACCAGAACTTGCAGCTATTTTAGGGTGGTTACCTAGAGTATGGCAACATCTTAATGCCTTTTTGGAAACACATAGCAGTGGAGATGTGGCAATCGGTCCCAGATTGTTCCTTAGTGAGTATTTTTGAAAAATATCCAGTTCAAAAGTGGAGAATATATCATCATCATACGACATAAATATTTTATCCTATTATCTCTATAAGCTAGTGGCAGAATATGTCTTATTAGACGAATGGATAATGATAAACTTACCTTAAGTCTGAAAAATAAAATTATTCAAAATGTGATTAGTGGAAAATTTGAAATTTTCATTTGCTTTTTAGAACTAAACCTATTTTCAAAAATGATGATACAATTAGTAGAAATAGGTAAGATAATTTTATAACATTGAGTCCTACCCAATTCAGTCCTACTTCAAGTGATATGGGATTTTTTGCCATAAAATGAGTTCAATAACATGAATTAGACTATGGCAAAGTTATAATTCTAGAGAAAAATTACATGTTATAAAAATGTAAAAATAAATAAAACTGATGAATAAAAATCTGTCATTATCAATGACAGTAATAAGAATTTTCGATATTGATTTCAGAAAATAATCTCGCGTTTCAATAATGGTTTCATTGATTTTCCTTTCTGTTTCGTATGTATAAACACAATAACTAATGCAAAGTTTTGCTGTCCGCTTTACTCAGATGTCAAAGGGACAAAAAGTTTATCAAAATAATGAAAACAAAATATTAAAGAAATTCATTACTTTTTATGAATGAATCAATTTAGCATTGAATACAATTCTGTTATTGCAATTTTCACCATCATGTTATTTTACCTATCTAGGCTGTCCACTTGAACTTGATGCAGCAAGAGCATGGTTCGCGAATGTATGGAACTACTCCCTTGCACCCTACCTTCGAGAAGCTGCGAGAGAAGGACTTCAATTATACGGGAGGCGAGCTCCTTGGACGGACCCTACCCAATTCATTTTGGAAACGTATCCTTGGCCTGGCGCAGCTCCGCAAGGTCTCACCACAATATCGGCAAAAGATGTAGGATTAGAAGTGGGTCCTACAGCCCAGGCAGACAATGAGGGTGATCCCCTCTTAAACATGTTGATGAGATTACAAGAAGCAGCAAACTATTCAAGTCCACATTCAAATGATTCGGATTGTAATAGTTTGGATTCAAATGTGACCCACGGAAGTAACGTTGGAGCAGAAAGTGTGTCATGAAATGAGATTACCAAAATATTACCAAATATTGGGTAGAAATTATGAGCCTTACTGATTTTGAAGAAATGTTACTATAATATTGACAATATATAAATATTTGCATATACCACCAATCGATACAATGCTTACAGGCATTTGGTTGACAGATTTTTAAATTACTTTTTCATGTCAGACATTAACTCATTCAACTGCTTCAAAACAAATCCTATGTGAATTTATTCATCCCTATCATTTCAATACACCTTATTACTCGCCTATTCATGTTAAATATGTTATTGAATTGCATTGTACAGTAAAATAATATATGAAAAATCATCTGAAATTAAAAAAATGTGACTTCAAATTTAACGGTACAGACGATAATCAAAGCTGTAGTAAAATTGAAATATATAAATATGACTATAACAAAGTGCTTGCTACTAGTAGTAGGGTCGATATTATTTATTATTTATTTTTGAGAAATATACGATTTTGAAATTGTACATGTAATTTTTGCTAAGTAGAAAAGAAACTTGTGAAATTTTAGAGTGTCAAATCGACATGATATTTTAGAGAAGACTAAATCTAGTCAAGAATCAGTCGCCGTCACAATTTCTGGTATGTGTATTTCTCAGTTTTTCTGTGTTTTTATACGATTTTTTCTGGTCAAAGACAGCCATTTATGTACATATGTTATTTATTTATAAAAAATAAATGTTCTCTATAATTTGTTTATTGAATTTGTATTAACACTGTAAATGTTTATAATAACTTTTATACCAAACGTATAAAACTGCCATAAATTATTATTATAAAAAGGATGCTGGTTTGAATTATACCCCAACCATTTCTTTTCAGTCGTTTACATAATTATAGGTTAGCATCACAAAAAGATTCAGTCTATTGAAAGATTTTCACGTTTTTCGTAAATATTTCCTCAACAGTTGACTCGACAGGAAAAATATATACCTTTTTTCTAAATATCGTCGAGACTTATTCATTTGTCATAAAATTCTTCACATTTTTATTCATTACCCGAGATATTCAAAGAGTAATATCAAATTTTACATTTATGTTTTCAAATATTTCCTAAACTATCAATTGCAACAGGAAAAAAATATTTTCTTAGTAGACATTTTTTCCAAAGTAATTTTCGATACCTACAGTTGTTTCATAGTTATAAATGAAACTATGTTGTTTCCTGAACTATTGAAGTTACAGAATAATTGTAAACTCAGCACTTTGATGGCTATTGAACTTCAGAACACCAGAAGGACAAATAGCTAGGTGGATCGAAAAGTTACAAACTTATGATTTAGAAATTCAACATCGGAAAGGAAATAGTCATGAAAACGCAGATAGGACAAGGGTACCCAGCTACCAGAAGAATATCTTCCCACCAGACGTGATAAGGTAGCGAGCAGAGGCTCCTTTATGGACAGCTCGGATTCCTTCTGACCCGGAGGGTAGCAACCTGTAACGGTCCCTTGTCCAGGGGTATGGACGGACAATTTGAGGAATCACCTAACCATGGTGTAGTAAGGTAACGAGGCAAGACATTATCGTAGCGTAGAAGGAGGATCCCGTCTTGGAAACTGTGCGAGAATGGATTGCCAAAGGAGTGAGGCCGGAATGGCACATCTGGTAACAAGTACCTTGTGGTTGTGATGGACTATTATTTCAAATGACCTGAAGTAGTAGTCTTACCTTGAGAAATGAAAACCGCTGCTTTCATAGCAAAAATGGGAAGATCATGTCAATAGGGTATGAGATTAGAAGGACGAAATGCCAAAAAAGAAGGGCGCCAGAGTAACGGAAAATGTTTTGAAGAGGGAAAGGTCGCGAAAGGGTCTGAACTCCCGATATTGGATATCACAAAAAAGGATCTACCATATATATGGGTAGGCAGGATCATATTTGTATAAAGACATTTTTGGTGGTCATAAAATCTGCCTGAGTCGTTTAGATAATATTGTATAAGATTAGTGTATTGAAATTATGCGTACTATGATTTCCTTGTTTGACTGAACAATTGACTGATAGGAATTTGATTACATAGAATTGGCTAATTGGTTGTCATATGATGTCATATGATACAGTTTATGCAGGATCAAAGAAGCAGCATGGAAATCGTGAAATTGGAGATATGGTGCGAATTCGAGAAGGGTTATACATCAAACCTCACAACTGAAGTATTCAGTTGTAAAAGTAAATAGAACAGAACCTATAACTTATGCCTTGAAGATGTGAATGGACAGCCGATCAAAGGATCCTTATATGGGATGGAATTGAATAAAACCAAGGATCCAAATACATATTTGGAGAGTAGATGAACAACCAGGGCTTTGGAATGGAAGTGGCTTATCAGTAGTGTTTCAAAACACATCAATCAAATGTTGTACTGGGTGTACACAGCGTCAAAGAAAAAAACATGGCTGCCAGTGTTAAAGAGAAAAACATGGCTGCCAGTGTTAAAGAGAAAAACATGGCTGCCATCGCGGTATACAGGGTGTGTGCAGCATTATAGAAAAAAACATGGCTGTCAGCGTTAAAGAAAAAAAACATGGCTGGTATGGAGGTATACCGGGTGTGTTTGTAGCGTTGAAAAACAGTTGCCATGAAGGTATACAGGGTGTGCCAGCGTTAAAGAAAAAAGCATGGCTGTTATGGAGGTATAACAGGTGTGTTTGCAGCGTTGAAGGACAGTTGCCATGGAGGTATACAGGGTGTGCCAGCGTTAACGAAAAAACATAGCTGCCAGCGTTATAGAAAAAACATGGCTGCTATAGAGGTATTCAGGGTGTGTTTGCAGCGTTGAAGAAAAATTGCCATAGAGGTATGCAAGGTGTGTAGCGATAAAGAAAAAACTTGGCTCCAGCGGTAAAGAAAAAACATGAATGCCATCGCAGTATATACATGTTGTGTGCAGCGTTAAAGAAAAAAAAATATGATTGCTGACGTAACGTAATGATGATGACCAAAATATTAATTAACAAAGTTTCGGATCTTTACGATTCATCGAAAAATAAACACTTCCGGTTTATAAAAATTGAGATAGAAAGTAATAATGAATTCGCCCATATGGAGGAGAGTCCAAATCTACAATAATATGGTCATTTCCTGTTTTCACATACGGCCGTCCGATTTCGATAATTTTGACATCAATGGATTCGTCCCGATTTCTAGAAACATATTTGAGCATTTTCAGAAGTGTATGTAGCATGCATTTTATTCATTTTGGTGGTATATTATAAAACCATTTATGTGAAATATCAACATTATTGAGACTGCAGGGAACGGACGTTTTATGGAATGATGCATAGGGACGGTGTCGTTTCAAAACACGCCAATCAAATAGTATCCCCTGCGTGCAGCATTAAAGAGAAAAAAATTGTTGCCAACGTTGAAGAATAAAACATGGCGTTAATGTGTATATGGTACAATAAAGTATAAGTTTGAAAATGTCCGTATAGGACGAAACTGCAGTAACGTTAGTTTCAAATAAAAGTGGTAAAAACATAGAAAGTTTCATTTCTCTTTCCTTCATTAGCAACTTATTCTTTTTTTTCCAAATAGTAAGCTGACTCTATTCGCAACCAGTAAAAGCATGAACGAATAAAATTAAATTTTTTAAATGTTGCTTCTCGTGGCTATGATAAATTTTATCTGGTTATTTTGTTGAATCGATGAATCGTTCATCATTGCAGCAGCAATCCATTGAAATAGTAAAGACGTGTTTGGCTTTTTTTCTCCATCTAATTCTACTCTTGGTACGGTTTAAATCAGCGTTTGGACAGCATTATACTTTGAATATTCATAGTTTTCAGCATTGAATGCTACCATACTTGCCATACTCGTTAATCCTTCAAGTATTGCTTTGTAACAATCAGTATTCGCGTCCTCTACTAATCCAGTCAATGAACTTTGTAGTTTTGGTGAATTAATGAATAGATTATGGCATTTGTTTGAAATCTTATTTGTTTATTACTAAAAGGAAAATTGAAGTGACTTTGTCCTATATCCATTGGTTTGCAATTTATTTTAATAACAATGATTGAGAACCATGAGGATCTGCCAAACGCAAAAATTGAAAATCATTAAAAAAATTGTAAAAAAATAGAGAAAATATTTTTCACACACAAAGTGACACATGGTTGTTTTTGTTTTTTTTGTAGTATTAAAAAATATATCGTGAAATTTATTTGTTTAAAACAAATTGTTTATTAAATACATGAAGAAAATATATACATTTGTTATCAACAATTTATTAAACAAATAAAGCTAAAATTTATGAAAAATAACTTTTATATAACTTTAAATAATAAAAATACGAATAAATTTTAATATTGAAAAAATCAATTGCTTTTATTGAATTTATTTGAATTTTTAACGTCTTCGATTATTAATAACACATCGAAATTTTTTAATTTTTTCAACGGGAATCTTTTTTGAATGCTTTCAAGAAAAGTTCCGAGAAGTAAACAAAATTTTAGTTTTAAAATTATCAGGGTTTTTATGTAAATTTAGAACTTGTAAAAATTAGCAAAGGTCCGTAGGGGTCAGCGCGTGCGGGACGCGCATCGCCCGCTTTTAGCGCTATTTTCGCCTCTAAATTAAAATTATAAATATTGGTGATAGAGTTCCGGGAAGTGAGACTTTTTTTTCAGATAATTTACTCCTCTCTAAGGATCTTTTTTCAAATTTCGTATATCTTTAATATTTTCCGAAATATTTGCAAAAAACTAAACTCCCTTTTTTTCACTACATGGTTTATAACTTTTGCAATTTTTTATTCAAGCAAAGGCATATGATATTGCAGAAGGTTACTCAAAGTCAAACTGAAAACGCACCCCAAAAGCCTCTTCGGCCATGCAGCTGAAGGTCTTTCAAAATTGAATCCTCCAAAATACTACCTCAAAGTCACCTTGCCTGCTTCGTGTGACGTAGGTCAGGGTCGTTCAAGGTCAAACTGAAAACAATTGTTCAAAGTCGCCTTGGTTGCGTTGGATCATGTAGGTTCAAAACTGGCTCGAGTTCATTCGAAATCAAAGTCACCTTGTCAAAGGTCGTTCAAAGTCAAACTCAAAACACCGTTTCAAAGTCGCCATGGCTACTTTGTGTGATGTATGTAGAGGTCATTTAAAGGTTAAAAGTGGTGGGGGAGATTCCGAAATCGGCATAAACCATCTACTGATATGATATCAGAAAGAATGAATAAAATCCAAAATTGAAATGAATATATGAAAAAAACAATTATATTAATATTTTCTGAAATATTTGAAAAAAAGTAAACCCCCTCTTTTTTCACTACATCTGCACTTTCGAATCACACTGGGACTACTTACAACGGGCATTACACAGCATATTGCAGACACCTATATAGTGGCGCGTGGCATGAATACAACGATTCACATGTGTCCCCAATTTCACCTAATTTGTTTGTGAGTGAGGAGAGAGAACGAAGCAGCACTTTTGAGGTGATTTTTTTTCTATTTTCTCTTAAATTTTTTTAATTTTCAATTGTTAATAAAATTCCCTGTAATTGAATTATATTAACAAAAAACCTGAAATGAACTTACAATAAAATAAAAAATTGAAAAATTAACAATTGAAAATAAATAAAAATCAAAATATTTTAAGCCAAGTTACTTCACGACGTTTTGATTGTTAGTATCCACAATCGTCTCCGGATGATGACTGGACTATTCCTGCAAGAGATGACTATTTATAGGGGATTCGAATGCTTTCTCCTATCCCCTCTTTCCTTTCTCCCCTTCGCCGGTTTGGCAGGAGATGACCGTCTGGCGGGAGTTGACCAATTGGCGAGAGTTGAGCGTTTTCCCCTTGATTATGGGTTTCCATATGTGTAGTATCTCGACGCTAGCTTGGCTGAATGCGTCATTGGACAACATTTATCCTGCTTCTTTTAACTTCCTCTCAAACCAGTGTTCTTCCCAATGGATGATTTCAGCTTGGGACTACTTGATGTTATCATGCTCTGTTATTCACGATTTGCTGGTTTGCGTTTGGTGGCCTGGTTTTCATGAGGTTGCTATGGATTCGAAGCAGGTTCTGATGTTACACTTGGACCCACTTCTTCTTCTTGTTTTCGACTATCCTCTAATGTTGGGAAGTGCAAACACTGATTGTTACTTGTTACAGCTTCTCTTCGTTGTGAGGCCCTTCCTGTGTTCTAGCCAAATTATGTCCACCATCACTTTGGAGTAACCATTCCGTTGAATTTTTTTTTTGATGATGTCAACTTCCTTCTCGAGACCTTCCTAGCCAAATTCTGTTCCGCCATCACTTCGGAGTAACCATTCCGTTGAAGATATTTTTTGATGATGCCTAGTTCCTTCTCGAAACCTTCCTTCGTATTACAGAGCCCGAAAGCACGTTCTTCTAGAGCAGTCTTTCCCAAAGTTGGAGATAACGCCCCCTTGTGGCCCTGGAGGCCTAAAGGTCGCAGATGTGATTCAAGGGGGTGATTGATGATTTGTAACTCAGCTACTTCATATTTCAAAATTCATTGAAATTAAAATCATCCTAGTACACAACATCTATTTATGAGTTCATATTTGTATCCTATTTTATTGTATAAACATAAACCAAAAATACATTGAATATCTATTATTTTTAATGTGTTCACAGCGCTATTCATATCTCAAGATATTCAGTAGGAGGCATCAAACACTGAAAAATATTCTTGTCTTCAAGTATCGCCGGTGAGGTCCCCACCTCCGAAGACACGTATTAAAAAATTGGTGTATCTATTGTTGCGGCCAAGCTGAGCACTTGCCGAACGCGGGATTTTTAATGTACCTAATCTAGTAAAAATAAAATTGAAATTAGAAGGTTCAATTATAATTCACGTTTGGCGCGAACAAATATTGTACGATTTATTTGTGCAATCCTGTATTATAGTTCGTCAACGTTCGTGCGGTCCGTGTTTGCGGAGTGGCACAGTAGAATTATACAACCATTCTCTCTCTCTTACCAAGTGATCCGCCCGAGTTGCCGGGGACCTTCAACCGCGATAAACGGGAGATAAACGAGTTTGTGCATGTTTCTCTTATTCCCGCCGGTGCGTAATGTATTTCAATGCGTCCACGAAGCGCACCCCCGCGCTTCATAATTTTTCTTTTATTTTCATCAGTGGTTTGGCGCAGTCATTAAGCCAGTATGTACTCAAGCTCAACAATTTACTTATGTAACTATGTCGGAAGCAAAAAGGAAGAGAAGGCAATATAGCGCGGAATATATTAAATACGGATTTATTGAAAATGCCTCGAACCCTGCTTCATCTTTGTATCTTCTTTACCAAAAATCTTTTTTCAATGAAGCCAATTTTCAAGAGTTGGTGAAGAACCACAATGCTCAGTCAAGTGTATCAAATCTTTTTTCGGTGGCTGCTAAGCGAGACGATGAAGGACTATGAGCTTCTTACAATATCTCTTTGTCAATTACTGAAACAGGTAAACCGCACACCATTAAACAATTTTTATCGGCAATAAATTGATTAGTAACTACTGTACTCCATAAACCGAGAGCAGATATTATCCGAAAAATCCCTTTGAGCAACAATATTGAGGAGTCGTTGTACAATCATCTAAAGACTTGTACATTCTCAATTCACTTGGATGAGTCCACTTTACCAACTAATGAATAGTTGTTGCTGTCTTACGTGGGGTTTATTAAAGACGAGAAAATGTATCAAGAACTATTATTTGCTAAAAATTTAGAAACAGACATAAAAGGAGAAACCAAATTCAATACACTGAAAAAATGTAATGAGAAAGAAATTCTCTTGAACAACATTATATCAAATGCTACAATTGAGCTCCGGCTATGACAGGTTTTCGTGAAGGCTTCATTGCGTACTTAAAAAACAAAATTCCATGCGTGCTCGCAATAGGTACACTGCACTATTCATTGACAACATTTAGTCTTTATTCGCTAGAAATTTAAGTGAAGGACTTTCAATATGTCATAAAAGCAGTCAATCAAATCCGAAACGGCTCTTTAAAATGACAGACTATTTAATTAGCTTTGTGTTGCTGATGATGAAGATTTTACCCGATTGCTGCTTCACACAGAAGTACGTCTTTTTGACTCTGTGATAAGTTCTTGGAAAACAAAGACATATAGAACTGCGTAACAAAACCTCATCGAAGAATGATATTGTGTACTTGACAGGCTTCTACAGATCATTTAACGTTATATATTACCAACTTCAAGGTGATGACTTGAACTTAATTAAAACAAAAAATGAAAAAACTTTCTGTTTTTTACCACTTTTATCTGTAACTAATGTTACTGCAGTTTCGTCCTATAAGGATTTTTAAACAACTACAATAAACTAAAAATAAATCATTATGTTATCCCTTAGATACCTACTGTACCTGAAATTTGTTTACCTACCTGTGGCAATGATGGATACGCTAATTTGGTCATTCAGATCGATTTAATCATTTAGGAGATAACATACTTATGCTTGCTAATTTCTAAGAACTCCAAATAATTGAGTTTCCATCCTTTGTTTGCGTAAATTCATTCTGGTACAAACCCAAAATTAACGTAACTGTCAAGTAGAGAGATCTATAGCAAAACTCTTCAAATGTTCCCCTCGAAAACGGCGCCATAGAGACTATATTTTTCAGCCGAATACGATACCGAATTGTTCTGTGGTGCACCATGGAGTCTCTTTTCCTGCAAGAAACTACAAAAATATTTTTTCGAGAAATACTTTTCTCATCCAGAGTATTTGAGAGTTTGAAGAAATCAATATTTATTTTGTTCCCTTTTTTAATGTTTTTTGTAACGCCAATGTTTATTTAAATAATTGAAAAAACGACACGTAATTGTCAAACAATTATTTTCGAATTGTACAACATTTACGAAATAACAACAGTTTTAGAAGCTATAAGCAGCCCAATTTCTTAGTAAAACAACGTAAGCGGTTCAGACTTTAATTTCAATAACATAATTTGGTAGCAAAGAGTGGTTACCACTATAAAAAACAACACAGAGTTACCTTGTTTTCTCCACATTGACGTAAGGAAAACAATAATACTTTATTAATTTTGACATTTAGACAGTTTAAAGTATTCAGTAGAAACATAGCTATTCTAATTTATATACATTATATAAAACTATATCTATCAAGAATAAATATATTCTTGTCAGAAACTAGTGAAATCTTCTGTTTGTTTTTGTTCTGTGAATAAATTTATCGGTCATTTTTCCGTCATCGGAAAATATGACAACCTGGGCATCAAATTTGTCAAAATCTTGTCTTCATCGAAAAAAGTAAAAATCGGGATACCCTTTCGATGTGTATAATCGCAGTCAGCGCCATCTGTGTTGCTTGTTTCAAGCTGTTTGTTTAGGTTAGATTTAATTTAGAGCTATAGTCACAGTGTCACAGATAATCAAGTTAAATGAGTTGTCAGGTTCGTGTTTGACATGTAATTTCAAAAGGAAATTATAAGAAAAATGGTATGTTGATATTATTTGGTAGGATAAATGCATAGCTATTATTATTATTGATGTTTTAGTCAGCCCTCTTCAATTTCCAAAGTTTACTGACGGTGACATTATTGTTGATTTGTACTTGTGCTTATTTGAGGGGTCTGTTTCCAAGTATAATGGACAGGAACAAGGTTGGGTATGTTTGTTACCACAAATAAAGACTGCAGATGTGAGTAAAATAAAATATTTTACAGGTTAATGGGAACTTTTTGGAAGTGTGCAAGAATTGGCGAAAGAATGTCCCCTTTTATTGGAGCTTTTTGTATAGTAATGGCTGTTTCTATATTATTTTTCAATTAGTGTAAAGTTAATTTTTAATAACTTTTTTTTATTAAAATCAATACATAAGTAAAAAATAACCCCTAAATTTCATTTATAGACAAGTTTTGAAAGAAATGTGGACACTACAGGATAATTATTGAGATATCAATTATCACTATCTTTATGAAAATTAAAACTCCATGACTTCTGATATTGTGTCCTTTGTATAGCACACTATCAATATATTCAACACTTACCTACCAAAAGACAGAACCTGTACAGTTAACTTCCTGCTATTAATATCATTCACCTTACCATACCCCTTATGGCTCAACAAAACATTCAGATGTTGAAAAACCTAGGCAACTAATAAATCCAAAAAAAAAAGAATGAAACAAAGGTTCTTATTGTAGTAATATATTTAATAATTGTCAAAAAGCTTGGCTTTTTGACAACACCAACATCTTTTAGTTTCCGATGTATGTGAAATTTTATAATGACTCTTTATTATATCATGTTTTGTAGCATTCCTGTGAATTCTATTTGTTTCAATTCCATAACTAATACTTGAAGTATGAAAGGTCACGGTAAAGATGGCCTTTCAATTTTTTTCAAAAAATGAAGAATGAATAATGTTATTTTCATGAATTCCAGCCCAAATATTAACTTTTCTATGAATTCTATTTGTTTCAATTCCAAAACTAATACTTGAAGTATGAAAGGTCACTGTAAAGATGGCCTTTCAATTTTTTTCAAAAAATGAATGTTATTTTCATGAATTCCAGCCCAAATATTAACTTTTCTAGCCTTTGTACATGCCTTTCTCCAATCATATGTGGTCTTCTGCCACTCTTTATTTACTTTGTCATTCAGAAAAAATTAACATTCATCGTTAAAACAGATATTGTTATCTATTCGGATATTGTTTGAAAGGAACTGGTTGCCTCTGACAAGAACATTTTTGTGGCTTACGTTAAAATTTTATTTTTTTTCAATAACAAGAAAGAATACCCTTCAAGTGCACATTTCAACCTCTCCACAGAAGACACATTTTGTTGGATTCTAGGTCAAGTTGAACTAGGATTAAAATGAACTTGTGATCCAACACCAGACCCGCCAGGTCTCATATGTAGTGCTAGGATGAACCACCGAAGTGTTCTGAAAAATCACCTGAATGTAAAAACAATAACATCTTCTACAAAAATGCCACCTATGGGATCGACAAAAGACTCAATTTTTGAATACCAAAGATAAATGAGGCTCCCCAAAGTAAGCGACAAACGAAGTTAATCCTGTCTTCTCCTGCAAGGCAGCCTGTGATCCAACACCAGACAACGCTGTTTTGACCTGCCAAGTCTCCATCTAAAGATGGCGTCTTCATAGATAGCATCTGAAGATGACATATTCGTAGGGGAATGTGTCATGGCCTTTACATTCAAGCTTGTTCTGTTCAGAACAGTTCAGGGGTTCAGCCCAGCACCACTGATGAGACCTGGTGGGTCAAAACAGTGCTGTCTGGTGTTGGATCATTGCTGTTATGCAGTGGAAGACAGAAGACAAATTTTGTTCGATGTCGAATCATGGCTTTGCAACTGATCGCCTTTGGGAGCCTTGTTTATCTTTGATATTCTATGATTGAGTATTCAATCGATCCCTTAGATAGCGTTTTCATAGATGTCATCCCTTCACATTCAGAATTAAAATGAGGGAATCATTAGGCCACTAAATCTGCAAAATCTTTTCAAAAAATCAAAAAGCCAAATTTGATTACATGAATAAAATTTTAATATAAAAGTACATATCAAGGGATATACAATCTACAATTGGGATATA
>WOGO01004015.1:0-13694 GCA_015342085.1 Leptinotarsa defecta | reverse complement strand
AAACTTGTGCGAGCTAAGGACTAACGAGGTCTTACCTTTTAACGTGTGATTCCTAACACGGAATCATTATTACAAGATAACCAAAACTCTAAAATTAAGGATTTGTTACGTGCCAATCGAATAAGCGCTTTGTTTTTGGTCTTTGGACAGGAAGCGGTAATGGTACTCTATATAAAATTCACTTTGTACACTTGTCAAATGAGATTTTTATCCCTGTCGGTCTTTTCAGGCTTTGGTTAAATTTTATATTCTTACATTACTTTTTCTGATAACTGTAGCATACGTCTTTGTGTTTTCGCAATTTTTTGTTTGCGTCAATAGCTATTGTTGACAATTCTACTTTTTCGATATTATAAAGGGGATTAAAAACTATTACCAATTTGATACCAGATTTTTCTGGTATAAAATTGGTATTTTTATATTGTGATAATTTGAATTTATTGGTGATAGAGTTAACGACGTTTGTGTACATCCTGAATATTATTAAAATATATGATACCAGGTTTTTATTACTTCATAATAAATTCAATAAATTAATTGAAAAGAAATGTGTTTTTTCAGTAAAGAAAAAAGAATTCCTAGTATTATCGTGGTATGGTAAAACACTAAGAGAATAATAATATAATCATAATAGAGTTATGGATTTTCAAAGAAAGCCTACCATAAACTTCACTATCGCAGTAAAACATGTTTTTTGTCATCCACGGTGATTAATGGCGACAACTGAACAATAAAATGCATTAGTATACCAAACGTGATGCGTCTCATATCAAAAGAATGGCAATACCAAACCAACATTGTCTGGGCAGGTAGACATAATATCTGAAGTGACTCAGGCGTCAATGATGTGGAGTTTGGCATCCTTTGACTGTATGGACTTAGTTTAATTCAAACTATACTGATCGAAAAATAATGAAAGAAATAGAGATAATGAAAGTGGGAGATTTTACAGAAATAAATTAGTTAGGAGGTGTTCTGAATAAAGTTAAAATATTAATTGATTACTGAATTTCAACTTGAAATATTAGAATGCTGGAAAAAATTCTTCTTCATCCTAACATAGTTTTTCTATTACTTCAGAGTGAATTGAAATTCATTTCATTCAACTTTCATTCAACACAATTTTATATGAAGATGTGTTATTTTGATGATCCCATGTTGATTTTTCTCAACATTTTTCTCAAAATCTAAAATATTTAATAATCATAATAATATAAAGTTTCTTCAGATATAATGATCTGAACAGATGATATCGAAATTAATATAATGGAACCATTCTTCTTGTTCTGGGGACATGGAACCTCCATGAATGAGAACAATCCATTTGCCCATACTCGTGGAAATTTAATGGACCACTACTACAAACGAAATGAGAAGAACTCTTCGAAGCGACTCCTTTGACTTGAATTGGGAGCAGCAGTACAAGCCAACCTACAACACAGTAACAGGGCTCAGCGTTCTTTCAAAGGTTATAGTATAGTTTGATGTTGCTCTTACAGAGAAAAGATCATAGGATTGGAAAAGATCCGAGAGAACCTCAGGGAATCCAGGAA
This sequence comes from Leptinotarsa defecta, assembly GCA_015342085.1. Classification (NCBI taxonomy): domain Eukaryota; kingdom Metazoa; phylum Arthropoda; class Insecta; order Coleoptera; family Chrysomelidae; genus Leptinotarsa; species Leptinotarsa defecta. Next base: position 12,141 of record WOGO01004015.1, on the reverse strand, counting down.
TATATATAATTATCCGAAAAGGAATAAATATACTGCCGTCGAGTAATTTTAAAACCAGTGACTTGACGACGCTTAAACTAAAGATGGTTCCTTACAGTAGTCAGGAATCGTCACCAACCAAGGATGTGAACGAGATAGAGAGGGATTGTCATAGCACATCACGTGACCTGGAGGAGTACTGACACCAATGAAAAAGGTGAGCATTTACTGCAGTTTACTGAGGCAAACAATTTAGACATTTCAAGCGTAGACAATTAACCTACATTCGTGAACACGAGACGTAGGAAAGTAATACGACTTGACATTGGGTACTACATTCACAAGTAACTATGTAGAGGAATGGAATGTATCTGATGCGGAAAGTTGTTCAGATCAATCTCCAGATGATATCTTATCAAAAGCTTTGGAAAACAAACCGGGAATCCTATAGGTTAACCTGGAAACTTGCTTAACTCGGATGGATTTTGTATTGAGAGATTCTTCATTTTTAGAGTAAGCAGCAGACCGATTACTGGGAGCTATTATCTCTACGTACAACGAACATTGCTAAACCGTCATTTGTCTAGTTGATGGAAGAATACACGCATGCTATCGGTATGAAATTCGGGATAGACAAATGTGCAATGGTCCATCTCAAGGGACTACGGAGAGGATGTACAGCTAGTAGATGGTCGGGACCTATCTCGAAGCCCCGATACAATCGGGAGGGTGCGCCAGCATTATCGACCAATGACCACTCCTCACACCGTAGGGTAAGTGATCATTAGGTTCGACAATCATGTGCCCTAAACAAACGCAGTGAGCCAAGAATGACAGCCCTCTGTATTTGTCCGGCCAAGATGTCTGCCTTAGTGCGACAAACCAGCACAATCTTGAGATTCGGGACTAGAAAGGGAATCGTTTCACCAAGAATTCCAATAAACAGAACAACCATCTCAACAGAGTGGTCTGGTCTTGGCCAGAGCCTAGCACTCTTAGGGCCGCGTTATGGCGATGGATATAAGCTAAGACCGAATATGCTGGACATGCTGACAGAAAGTGTATTATCAACATTATTACTTCCAAAGGTGGCGCTGGAGCCTTGTCCTCGAAACCCCGATATCCCAATGCCCATCGAGCCTTTCTGCAGCAAGCCGGCATGATCTTGAGATTCGAGACTGGGTAGGGTATCATGTCACCAAGGACTCCAATAATATTTAGAACAATCATCTTAACAGAGTGGTCTGGATATAGTCTGCGGAGTTCAAAAAGAAAATCTCAGTATTTCATCCGTTTTCCTTAACTTTCGGACTATATTCTTATTATTATTATTATGACACCAAAAGATTTTTATGCGGTAACCAAATTGAGAAATAATTATTCAAACTCGAATCAATCAAGTCAGAAATATTAATTTGAAATGTTTCTTGCTGTATTATGGATATTCAACAAATTTGAAAAATGAACAGAGATGAATCAAATGGGGATTTTCTGAAGTTTAATAAAGGGCAAACTAAAAAGTTACTGAATTTTGTAAACCATCTAGGAGTTCAATTAGTCAGCGGCTTGTTTTATTTACAAATTTTGTCTACAAATTGAAAAATTAACTATGGAAAAAATGAAATTTAGATGGTTAACGTTTCGGAAAGTAATGCCTTTCCGCTGTCAAAACCCAAAAATTCCTGTCAAAAAATCAAAAATTCTTCTGAAGTGAGTTGTAACTTTTGTAGAGGAAAATATACCTGTTTTCGTCTAAGGCGAATTTTTTGGGTTTGAAGAACAAAAAGGAATTACGTTAACGTTAACAGTCAAAAGAAAGCTTGGTATATAAATTCAATTTTTTCCATGAATTATGGAAACAAAATTATGAACAAAATTTGTGAATAGTTCAAGCTACTTACTAATTGGTTTTTTTAGGGGTTCATATTACGCAGTAACTTTTCGAAGTGAAATTTTCAGTTCGTCCTTCATTACACATGAGCAGATTACCTTGATTTTCCTCTATTTATTTTTTAATTTTATGGAAGGTTGAAACCCCAAGAAAAGCAAGAAACATTGACTCCTCCACAAAAAATGTCTCTCAAAGAATGTGAATTTAGAAAATTCTTAAGTGTGTAGATGCTAGAAAAACTATAATAAAATATGTTTGGTATTTTGTGAGAAAAGCTACTTTTTGCTGTTTCGGATTGCTACTACGAATTGCTGTTGCTTTTCAGAGTGTTTATTCTTGGATGGTGTGACACCATCAACATTCGCACAGTGTCTTCATTCTAGCTACGCCACTGAATCAGCCTATTCCCATTAATCCCTCATACATGGGGTTGCACTATTTTGAAACGATAAGTAAACTGATGGGTGATCATTCCGTTCACGGTCTTATTCTGTTAGTGTGTTCAATATCAAATAAGGTTAAATAAATTTTCGAAAGAATACAAATATATTCCCTATGGGATTCTTATCTGATTATTTATTAAATCTCGTTCAGCTGAGATGTATTCTAATCTCGGATGTATCGAACATACCGAGACACTGTGACCACAATAATGAATCATTTCGTTTGTTTATTATTATTCATTATGGACCCCAACCCGAACTGAATACTGGGTGAGAGAAAAACGTCTTTACGATTCGGGTTAGGTTAAGATTATTAATAATTTTTTCAAATTCGTCTTATTTATCGTCTTGATACAATTATAATGAAACGGAGATATTCAACAAATTCAGAGAATCTAACGAAAACTGTGTAGCAGATTAGGGTTCAAGCAAAACAGAAAAAATACTAGTATATACTACTTGCTGGGGAAAAGTTAGTTTCAGACTCGAAAAACATTAAGAACTATTTAATGTTCGATTTCAATATAATAAGTGTGCCTAATTATTTTTCTTCAAAATAACACTGAGCTACATACATTTCAATGATCATTAGAAATCTACGACAGGCCGTAAAAAGTAATTATTTCTCGATTGGTTTTCATATGCTCATATTTCGCAAGCATAACTCAAAAATGAATTAATCTCATCAGCACATGGCCAGTTCTCTATATTCATTTTGAAAAAATCTTTAGACTTTCTTATAGATTTCATTAGGCAAACTGAAAGAATATGATTTTTTCAGATATTCTTGAAAGTAACAAAGTAGAAGCTTTTCATAAGAATGGCAACTTACCAACTCACATTATTGTAAAAGCCAGTATCTCAAAAAGATTCGAATAAACATATTTGGATAATCATCACTGTTCCTCAAAATCAACTATCAGGCGAAAAATCGACACTAACAGTAGTACAATGTGTTAACAATAACTGATGAAATTTACTGCAAGATTTCACCAGAAGTTATGGTTCTGAAACACCGCGACACCTGTCATTCCGACACATTATTCCACTGTGCCAATCAATTCATTTCAAATAATGAACTAAATACTCAAGTATGGAGTAAAAATCGTTTTTCATCAGTGGCTTTCTCAGTGCAGTTTTTTCAATTCGAGAAAATAGCATGTGGCTCGAAGCAATAGATCACCATCTGGAGTGCCTCAGAGTTCAGTTTTGAACTCCCTTCTCTTCATATATATGCACGCAGACAACATCTCACTTATTGACACGTATTTCTGATAAATTATTTCTTTGTGGAACACACTCGAAAAGTACTCGACATTATTTTTTTTGGTATATACGTTTTTTGCTATAGCTTTTTCAGACGTGTCTTTACTGAGCTCTATTGTGTAGCGAAACACGTGTTGCGGTTGTGTAAAACGGTTTAGAAAAATCTCACAATAAAATGTTTCTTGAATACGTTATGGATTTTCGTCAAGTGTCGGTCGATTCCATCACATTTTTAACAAATTATTTACATAAAAAATTCATAATTCGGAATGAAATAGGTAACTTCAAATAATTCAGAGAAAGCTGTTAGCTATCTGGTCGATAATTTGTTATATCATTTTGCTCGCCATTTCCATGAAGGGGTAACTATTATAACAGCTAACTTCACCCGGTTTGAAAATTTACAGATTCCAAAGAAGAATTGAAAATATGACACAATATTGTTAACAGAGAATTCAAAATGCGTTCTCTTTTGAATTTGTATTAGAGAAACTACTACTTATATTGTCTGAAACAATTTTTCTTGTTTCCTTACTGTGATATGTCCTGCCTCGGTATTTTAACATTAGAATAAGTTTTTCTTTGCAAGATCATTTTTATTTACTTTGAGCCATTCTTTGTTTCAATTTCTTGAATATTTTTTTGAAAACGGTTCTTGGCACTTTTTATATGAAATCATATGAAATCATTGCCCTACCTCTGTTGCTGGCTATCTATTATAGGTCCAGATAATAATGTTCAATTCAAACGTTCGACTTAGTTTTGAATTTATAAAACAGGCATGTCTTGAGTTTAAAAAAAAATTATATTAGATGTTAATCGTTTTATCCTTGCTGGTAATAATATGTGTATAACAAAAAAAATACTAACTTTGCTCTTCTTACTTCCGGAGAAGTTGGCAAACTCCTCGACTTTCTCACTCCACTACCACTATTACCCATAACTTTTTTTGTGAGAAAAATGTCACGGTAAAGTACGCATTGATCACATTACATCACATTATTGACGAAATAACAACAATATCATAACAGAAAACTTCACAATTTCCCAGTCATTGAAAGCAGAAAATGTAATGAATGACCGGTTATTTTTCAAAACACGCAATGGATATTCATTGATTATCCATAGTCAATATCCATTGTCTTCGATCAAACGGCGAAAGAGCATTATTGTCCTAGGATAATTATATTCACATTGTGAATATGTTCACTGCGTGGTATCATTCTCGATGCGAACCGTTTCTTCAACAGATGTTTTCGGATAAAGTTCGAAGTGTATCTCGATCGCGCCTACTTCGATTGTTTCTCCGAGAACGTGTTTTTCAAGGGCCAACCTCTTCTCGGCTGCACTACACTGCACTGAATCACGCTTACCACGCGCCCAAAACGTTCGGTTCACGCTATACCAGGCTCACGACTTACAGTCGCAGCCACCCCAACAATGAGAAAATGCATCTGCCATTCGCAATCGAGCTCCGACGCTCCCCTAAATTGCGATTTGCATCAAAATGGACCGTCAGTGGAACGACGTGTGTCATTCTTAGCTAACCAAGCGATTATTATTAACGGAACTCGTCAATTGGTCGCGTCTGGTGCGGCGATGCTTGAAAAACATACATGAACTGGACTTCATTATAAAGCCTAGCCGCGGATATATTACTTTTTTTATTATTTTTAATGAAAATTTGTATCCGGGTTGAAAGCGAATACATTTGTACACTTCATTAAAATCGCAAAATTATAGACACGCAGTCCGGAAATGAGTTATTTATGTACACAAACATATTCAGCATTGACAAAATTGAAGAAAAGTAAAATAAAATATCAAAAAAGGCTATCTATTTTCAGGATACAGTTTTGCTGTGCAAAATGTAGAGGTTATCATTTCCGATTTGATGATTAATGACCCTAGAATTTTGCCTTCTAGTCATAACCTTTGAGAATAAAATAAACTTTAAATATTATCATCCTAAAACTATTCTAGATTCTAACCAAACGTCGTCAATAGCTTAATTTGTAACCTAACATTTATCCGTTTTTCATTTTCTTATTCATTTCTCATTAGTTTTCGTTAGGCATCTGTTTTGTTTTTGTCAGTTTATTGTTATTTTCATTTATCTTGTTCTCAAAATAATCTCGAAATACAGCGATTACCATATATGTAATTGTCGGAACCATACAAAGAGTAGTATTGAAATATGTTCAACATGTGTCAAATTCGGTTGTAATTGACCAAAAGAGTCATCCGCAATAAGAAATATTACAACTTTAGCACATTTAATGACAGTCAAGTTTGGATATTGTACATTTATCAGATAAAGTTCAAATAACCATGAAATACTGATTTTGAAGCTAAAATCATCCGGTCTAGCGAATAGTATATTGTAGTCAATTAACTTCCACCCACTTACAAAATAGTTTGTGAAATTCAATAACAGTCATTCCATGGAGCTCAACGAAACATCAGACATTCCCAAAAGACCGCTCCTATTCGTATTTGTTGAAGATATGTATTTTTATTACCGTATTCAATTCTTAATGATGAGCGGACAAGACAAGATTTCTATTTTGCATAGAATCAAGAACTGATAAATGAGAATAAATAAACAACGAGTATGAAACTCATAAATATATGAGAATCATGTGTAAATCAAAAGGGGTACATTTTAAGAGAGATCAATTTTGAGAGAGAAAGGTTTTGACTTTATACTTCTCTACTTTGGAAGATTCCCACATTTTATGAGAATCTTCCATTTGGTGAAGTAAAAAGTGAAATTTTGTTTCATGTTGTAAATGTGCAATAAGAAAGGATTTTTAAATATTCCAACTGGGGACCCCCCTGGGTCGCATTTATCACTGTTTCTCCGTACCGCTGACGGAGACTGAAATTTTGTATGTAGGTTTGGAACTATTACAAACTCTGATCATTTTTGTACTCCCCCACACATATCAGATAACTTTTATAAAATAAGACTTCCAACATATGTAAACTTATTTCTGTAGCAGTCAGCCCTATTGAAGTTTATATGCCTACAAATAGCAATTTCAATACTCTGATTGATAGTACCTACTGGGTATTACTGTGATCTTCACAAATGTGGAAGGTGCCTGCCATAACAGCAGATAAAATGTTTGGTACTACAAGTGTGCTACAAGTAATTAAAAAAAAAACTTTCCAAAGTCGAAAAAATGTATTTACCTATCCGAACCTCTCATTTTTCTCTTGTACATGAATGACTTGCCTAACTTCATACTTCCAAAAGAAGTTTTCACAAAAACCAACAATGTTACTGAATATTTTAATATCGCAATTAATTGTTATTCAGAGAAAACAAAATATATGCAATTTTCATCAAATATATTGGCCAGTGGACAAATTACTGTAGATATAGGATATTTTACAGTACCGTTTAGCCTGAATTTACTTGGTCTAAACAAATGTGGAAAAAATTATTTGCTATTTACAGACTGGAGTATACCCTGAGTTTACTAGTCTCTTGCTCATTCAGCAATTAGTTATAATTGTATCACTTGGGAACAAGCGATAGAATATAGCCGGGTTTCATTATTCAAAAAATTATTATCCTACTGATTTTCATTCTTGATTATCAAGAATCGTGTAAATCGTCCTTTGATAAGAATGAAATACTGGGAATTTGTTTATTGGAAATATGATTATAAATTCATAAAAATAAAAAATAGCGCGAAAAACTCGGATAGTCATAGTTATAATAATAATGATAATAATAATAATAATTTATTCACATATAAGTTACACAGTTATGTAAAGTTACTATGCAAATAATGCGTTGCAAATAAATTGAGATAACTCACAAAAGGTAAACCTTGAGCGTGAGATGCTTAACTATAAGCTATACATTTTTAGACATATACCCAAATAACACATGATCACAAGAAAAATAATGCATTTCCAAGTCTGATTCAAACTTATGTATCAGAGTGAAACGTCTTGAGAGAAAAAAAAATGAATGAATATTATAAGTAATACATATTTTTTACATCAATATATTGATGTATTCGAAGGCGGGGGATTCGGAGAACCCATAACTTGGTTTTTCGTTTGAAAACTCTTAAGTTATGTATATTTTTCAGGGTTTTTGGTAATTCATTATAAAGTTTTGGGCCTAAGTAAAAAAACTTCTTTGTAGTTTGTTTTTTGATTACTTTGAATCACATTTGTATTCCTATAAGGATCCAGATCTATCAACCGTTTCATCAAAGTCAATATTTATCAGTATGTAGTTGTCCTCAACAAACTTTGTTTTTCCATCAATGTCACTATTTTCATTACAGCAAGGATTCCAGTTTATTTTTCGTTCGTCTGTTTAGTCAAGTGGCGGGAAAGAATATTTTCTATGTGGCATTGGCAACATCGCTTCTCGTCAGTTTCCTCAAGTAGGAGCTTCCGCACAACATCTAACACCTGTTTCACCACCTGTGATGATCCTTTTTCGAAGGTGCTTGGATGCGGAACAATTGCGTCGAATAATATCAACGTTACCGAAAATCTGACAGTGTAACAGAAGAAACAGAGGGTTTCGTGACCAGTGTAAATATGTAGGTACGTATGGAAATATATGATGGAATTGACCGATTCTTGATGAAAATCCATAAATAACATATTCAAAAAACCATTTATTTCACAAAACAATTTTACAAAAACGCAACACGTATTTTAATCTGGTCAATCTAGACATTGGAAGGTACATAAATTTACAACAAGCTGCAAACGCGTGTAATTGTTCAAAACATAGTTAAAAATAACATTTTGGAATTCCGAATGATTGCGATGCCTGTAAAAACAATTATTCGAGGTCAAAAGTCAAAAATCTCGAAAAAAAATTGGTTTTTCGCGATTTTCAGGAAAACGGTGAATTTTATCATAAAATTACCTCAAATGAAAATTGTAGATCATAAAATTCTCTTTAAAAATGTATCAGTACTTTTTTTTCTTATAGCCACCGTTTCTGAGATACGACGAGTTAAAAAGTTGTAAAAGTTGTAATCGTCATTATATGCACACGTTTCCACGCCACCTATAAGGTAGTGGATTTAGCGCATTTTTTTAACTTGGTTTTCCCAGTAGGCCTATTCCACATGTCTTTTGTGGTTCTGTCAAATTGAAAACTTTCATAATAAAATGTATAAGGAAGGTTTGGAAATTATAGAAGCGATTGAAATTAAAAAAAATGTAAAAATTCATTCATCTGAGTTATAACCTTCAAATATTTCTTCTTGTCGTTCTTCTTCTTGGTCTTCTTCTTCTTCTTGATCTTCTTCTTCTTCTTGATGTCCATCCTGGGTGTAGGTAAACTGCGCCAATAGTGATGTATCGCATGTTTCCTCCTTGATATCAAACGAATCTTCCACTATTGGTGATTCAGCATTAGAACATGACTGGCCTTGATAATGTCTACATGCCAGAGAACCCAACAGTCTAACTTTTTCACAACCACATTTAGCGCTGCATCCCTTTTTACAATTGCAAAAAATTGTGTCCAGCAGTTTTTCCGCCGCAGGTGGGAGTGAAGTCTGAATAGGTTCTAATGCATTGTCGACCAACTTCCAACCCCAGTCTTTTGGGTCTAGCTGATCACCAAGCCACACTTGAACTTGGTGATATACCCGGAAAAGATGTTGATGAGCAGTAACTGAGGTTGGAGGAAGACAAGCTAATTGCACATGTTTTTTATTTTTAGTGTTTTTTACAAAACATGCATATCGATACTTATCTAAGCAGGTGTTTTTTTTCGGAGCTTTGTACATAGAAAGAAGAAACTGAATCCCGTTGGTGATAATTTCTTGTTGAGTCGAATTACTTTTTTTGAAAACTTCAGCACACTGAACTAAACATTGTTTTTCAAACATTTTAAAGACTGTTGCTTTACCCCTCCTGTAAAATGTAGTCGTCGTATCACAGCCAGTTATTGCGTGTAAAAAAAAGTACATGATTTTGACTCTTTGCAAAAGTAGATGAACTTTTTGACGAATATATTTCGGTTTGACTTCGAGCTTTTCCTGGCTTTAGAAAGAAGATTGTTTTTTCAGGTAGAGTTCGAGCTGTAAGAAGTACGAGTAAGTCTACATCTTCACCAACAACAATAGTTGTATTTGCTCTATAGCTGTTTCAATAATCAGTATATCGGCCTCGTTATTAGCCTGTTTAACCAACATATTTTCGCTAATAAACTTATCCTTCAACATCGAGATTTGTTGTGAGTATTTGCAAGAAATTTCTGTTGACTGGTAGAAACTGTCATAAGTTCATGAAATAAAATATAGGAAGATGATGATGTTGCTGAAGTTCGACGACGTTGTACATACTGAACGTATTTATCTGAAATAATGCTAAATGTTTCTTCACTATCCCACACAACACGATGTAGTAAATATCCACAGTCAATGATGTATCTCAGAAACGGTGGCTCTAAGAAAAAAGTATTGACTACGTTTGCGGTCCGCCTGTTTCGGACCATTGCTAGAGCCTCTGCTATCTCGTTTAACTTCACTTTGTGATCATTATCAATCTTTCTGTGACCTTTCTAGATGTTTTCGTCTGTAACAGCCTCTTTGGGGCGACCACCGCTCGTACCGGTTGATTTTGCTGGTGCAAAGTCCGAGTAATGTTTATCAAGCCAAGCCGTGGCTTTGGCAGTATTTTTTTTGCCAAATAGCAGTTCTTCATCAAGACACAAAATTCCTTTCATCCATTTCCTCCAAACTAACAGAAGTTGCTTAACTGAAAATGTTTTATTCCACAAACTAATAGTCCGACAGCTGTGAAATATTTATATGTCTTTTGAAGGTTACAGGTACCTAAAAATCATCTGGATTCAATAGTAGTAGCGCCATCTGTGTGTTAGCCTAGGAAGTTTTCAGCCTCAACTCAAATGTAAAATATATTTGAAATCTTGGCTCCCTGACATGTTTTGAATTGTTTTTCCCACATCACACAGACTATTGAAGCAACCGATAAAGCATATCCAGTTAATAACCTGTATTTGTATAAACTCCCACTTTGTAATTAAACATTTTCTTTGTTTCATGTTTACATCACTACATAAAAAACCTATAAAGTTTTTACGATGCTAAAGGACAAATCCGTAATTGTAATTCTATGAATGTAATTTGGCTCTCTGACATTCCTCCCAACATTTTATTACATCAATGAAAGAGGGTGTATGAGTAGGACAAAAGTTAGATAAGGCCGAAAACTTTGCTAAAAATCACAACAACCTCTACACTGTTATCTCGCGTATGTAAATATAAATATTCTACATTTCCATAAAATAGACAATCACTATTTTGGTAAAATCATGAGAATAGCTTTGAATTGTAGGAACCGTAACAAAAGAAGTCATGCACGGAAATCATGCAGGAAAAGAATTGAAGCTAGATGAATTGAAATAGGAGATGTAATTTCAAGTTATTAGAACTTCAAAAGTGATTCTATCTTATATATTATATCGGACCAATCGAGCCAATAATTTACTGAGTAGTTAATTAAATACTGAATACAATTTTTCTACTTCACATTTTTCTTTCTGTTGAATCATTATCCAAGGTATGAATAAAAATTTGAACTTGTCTGTCAAAATTCTCAAAATAATATATATTTTGATCAGAACCTTATGAAAACTACTATTATATTGAAAATATTTTTGCTCACAACAGGAAAACGTACCAGACAACTTCATAAACCTATATTCTTCTCTTTCAACTGAGTTAAATTTCAAATTTGTTTGTACGTTTCAGAGAATACAAGGAAGGCAATATTATATTTAAAATATCAGGCATATCCAATTATTTACATGATTGCTTCGGTGAAACTGAATATCTATAAATTTATAATCTGGTTATAATTGATCTCGATTTATAATTTACATAATTAATATAATTTGCTGATAGTCGAACCAATAATTTATTATCTGACGTGCTTTGGCCAACGACCCCTCAACCTGCCAACCATCTCCACTAATATAGACAAATATATATTTTTGAAGGTCTGAAGTGATTTTTTGCGCGGAATTGAGAGGCAAAGAGAATTAAATTCAAATGAAGACTTTTTGAGAGTATTGTTTTTTGCCATTTGTGTCATGAAACTTTTTACAACAATCTTATTTTCTGTACCAGTTTGTACACGTCCCTTAACGGATGTATGACATATTCCTCTATCCATAATTTGGGTTTTCTGGAAATCCATTGCCTACTGTGATCCTCTTGTAGGCCCACTCCCAAATAATCAATTTACGTACTGAAGATTTCAGTAGATTTATATGGTTCAGAGCCTATATATAGAATTGTAGATCCGTATCTCATACTCATCAGCTTCCTTGTTCTCTGTCCTGGCAGCAAGAGATCAGATGTGAGACCGATTCCAAAAATATTAAAGCCTGAACGTGTAAACATGTTACTTACAGCGCACACCGTAGTGTGCGCTGGTCAGGCCCTATCCCCCAAAGCCCCGATACATTCGGGAGGGCGCGCCAGCATTACCAACCAATGAACACTCCCCACACCGTGGCGTAAGTGATCATTGGGG
>WOGO01004014.1:0-13695 GCA_015342085.1 Leptinotarsa defecta | reverse complement strand
GACATGTGTTGGTAAAATAGATAAACGTCCTGACATGACACGAAGTGATTGTAATTTTTCTTCCAAACAAAATTTTAAGGCATCATCAGATAATGGGGCACCAAGTAGACACCAATTGGGTTTTTCAATCACTCGTATACCAGGAGCTATTAGGTTAAATTGATCGATGATGTTAAAAGTACAATAAACATTTTTTTTAAATCATCGAAAGTTTGAAATATAGGTATGATTGTTTTTTAATATTTGGCTGTTTGAAAAAATTTGGGAATTTGTTACTAACAAATTTTTTTAGATGATAAACAATAAAATTATTGATGAAAAGAGTTTTCTATCAATTTGTTGAGGAATTTCATTCATGATTTTTTAAATAAAAGATTTTTCTCAACTGATTATTTGAACATTTGAAAATATGAAAAACGATTATAAACAATTAAAAATTGTTTTTGAGAAGAACATTTTTTTTAATTATTATATTAAGAAGGCAACTGAATTATTTTTTTTAAATACTCACATACTCTATTTGTTTATGAACAATTTATAAACAAATGACGCTAAATTGTTTTTGTTCAACATATCGAATGTCTTTATTCAGTACAAAAACGGGAATATGATAATGAATATATAAAATGTAATACAATACGTCGATTACTCATTGTTTGTTACTATGAAAAAATTATAATGAACGAAATATCAAATTTATATAGTATTCAGAATACACCCTGATTTTTATGAATTTTCAAATCAATTTTTTTTCATCTGGTTTTATTTAATAACACTTCCGAAATACAAATCAATATTTAATAATATAAAAAAAAATATTTTCCCCGAATCCACCCGCGGAGACCTATTTTCGGCGTTGAATTAAAATTATAAATAACAGAGATAAAGTTTCGAAAATTGGTACTTTTTTTGTAAATTTCCTTCCCTTCAATAATTTTTTATTTATTTTATTATTCTTCATAGTTTTTGAAATATTTGCAAAAACCTAAATAACTTTTTCACATCTTCATTCGTTTATAACTTTCGCAATTTTTATGTGCTGAAAAACTTTTTTTCACATTTTTCTAAATATCATTTGAGAAGTGAATTCATTCTGGTATCTTCATCACTCCTTAATTCTTTCAGAGGCTGTTCAAGCCGTAAATACAATTATTTCAATGCTCTAATTGTCAGATCATTTTGCACGGCCCCAAGTAATGTTAGTATATAGATTTATTAGAGAGCTATATGAAGCGATTGGAGCTGCAGTTATCTCTGGACACAAAAAATATTGAAATTATTATAACAAAATTCTCAGTTTGTGACACCTATTTGACAGCTAATGACAACAAACGGAGCGTTTTAGGCTCCGTGGAGAATGACAACCAAAATGAAAATACTGTCATGTCAATATCTGTGGAGGGATGAATATATGCAATGATATGAAAGTAATGAATCAACATCCCCAATATTCTATTTCACAGCGACTAATGATAATTGCTTTCAAATATGCAACTTTTAATTACTAGTTCTAATAATCAATTCAACATATCTCGCTCACACATATTCTTAGAACTTATTCCTGTACCTTTCTTGATGTTTCATTCTATATTGTGGGAAATGCAGATAAAACACTTACCAAGCCAATGACCATTCGCTATATGGCATTGAGACGTTATCATGTTAGATATTTCATTGAAATGCAAATATTTGCCTTACATTTTATTACTGTTAACCAGTAAATAAGCAAAAGAGAATTCAATACAATGAAAACAAAATGTTTTTACTTCGATCATGATCGATACAAGGCGATTTGAGAAGAAAAAAATGCGTCTGCCACCTTAAGCTGTTTAAGAGACAAATACAGTTGTAGATATAAATAGATGATAAATATGAATGGTTATCCAAGGAGAGCGAAGGTAAACAGTGTTTGTTTAAATATTTTATGAATGTGAATATTCTATGAATGTTGAACCGAACTTATAAAGACTTTCTTGGGAAAAAGGGTTTTCATTATTGAAAAAAATTGAGAGAAACTTGTAAAGAATGGAAGAAAGAAATAACTACAATGAAAACTTTTTAAAAAGATATGTAGTGCATACTCCGAAGATTTTTTCAGCTACAAACTATAAAAAATACCATTTCAAAACAAATACATTCAAACTAACTTTGATTAACGCGAAGGAAATGAATGTTTTCGAAACAACTACTTTCATATGAACATTGAATTACACAAAAATCACTTTCTTTCATTCGTTATGGAATTGAACCAGTTATCATCCATAGGAATTCTACGTAATATGATAAATGGAAGAGTATTGATATTAAATGTCATCACCTGGAACACTATCATTTCAATGGTGTACTTCGATGTTTCGAGATGAGACACTTGTCTTATCACTTCACCTGCACCATTTTGTATAATAATTCAAGACGAAGCACTAATTTATTTCATAACATTACAACTTTGTGTCACTGGACAGTACGTTAACACATTCATACGGTTACTTGTCGCAGCCATATAGAAGCCATAACAATTTCATCATAATTGAGAAAGAAGTATGTTCAGAAGAGATCAGTTTTTTGAGAGAAAGCTTTATTTTTTTCACCATTGAACAAAAAATATGGGAGAAAAGCAAGAAAGAAATAACTGCAACAAAAACTATTTACGAAGATATGTAATGCACAAGTGCACATAACAAATGTTATAAGCTATGAGCTCACCTGAGAAAACCATTGTATAGCGAAGCACGTGTTACCGTTTTGTAAATTGTTCAGTGAAAATCTAACAATAAATTGGTTATACCTGAGTGATTGACAATGGACTGGTGAATTTTGTATGTGCGTTCTTTCTCATAAAATACAAAACATCATTGGTTTTTATTGCATATGAATTCCAAAGCTAGAATGATAAACGATGGATCCATATTGATTATTTCATTTGCGAGAAATGGATATTAATTTTCCATGATCGAAATCAAGGAAATGCAATCAGAAAACGTAGCAGTCGTCATAACACACGTCATACAAAAAATCCCAAAAACAGATTTGAAAAACTCATATACAGTATGACACACTTAAAATGAAGACATCTCTATATTGACGTCATTTTTAAAAGCAAAGATTTGATTTTTGGTATATGCGTAGACCTTCATGGGCCGTACTTTTCATAATACCTAGCCAGAGTGACAGCCTTAAACCCAGTCTTTTGCGATCACGCGAATAAGGCAAATTCTGATGAAAACGAATGAGTTGCCAGTTTTTAAAAGACTGTTGAATTGCTCTCCTTCTGCTATGACACATATTTTAATCAGTAGATGGCGTTAGTATGAAGTAAATCAGTAATATATCAATAAACATTTTTTAACAGAAAAATAAGAGATAAAAATGTCTGTTTTTTATTACTCAATAATCTGATATCAAATAATAACACAACTAAGAAAAATAATTCGACCTTCACATTTTTCAAACATTTTGAACTCCTTATAATTTTACAAAATAGTTACATTTGGCACCACTTGAACATTCTATCTGCAGGCATCTTAGATGTTGACAGATAAACAATTTTTACAACCTTATTACAAACTGTTTTTCGTATAAAATGGTTGCGCACATCTATGTGCTTAGTTCGTTTGTGAAATGAAGGGTCTCCCGTCAACTTGTACGCTCCCTGAATATCATTGTAAATTATTATAGTATTAGGTTAGGTCCAAAGTGAAAGGGTCTATTCGACCCTCCATCGCAACCCGCAAGGGTTTATTGTGGCTCACACCAATCCACACTCGGCCAAATGAACCCAGCTTCTTAACAAAGCCGATTAGTTTGTATGGTGAGTGGTCTTTCAGGTCAGATGGTAAGAGTACGGCTCTGCCGAACTATAAGGACCTGATTCGGTCCACAGCGGATCGGGCACAAAGTATATGCTCCTTTAATGAGATAGTCGGATAGTCAAGTTGCAAGATTCCCACCTTGATACCCACGACAACCTTCCCATATGAGGGTTTTTGTAAGTCAGCTACATCACCTAACTATGCTTTAGATTCAGCCGTGCAGGGCTTTTTCGCCTCTGGTTTTGGTGAATCATCAAACGCAAACGTTCGCTAACCTGCTCCTGGGAGGTTTATTCCCCCATTTGAGACAGATTCTGCGAACACCACAGCTCTCGCTCCTGAATTAAATTTACAGGAAGGTCAGTTGGAGTCGTAAACTCGATATCCATCTCCTCTGTAGACTCGCTCCTGAACTAAATTTACAGGAAGATTAGTTGGAGCCGTAAACTCGACATCCATCTCCTCTGTAGACTCGTTCCTGAATTAAATTCACAGGGAGGTCCGTTGGAGTCGTAAACTCGACATCCATCTCCTCTGTAGACTCGCTTCTGAATGAAATTTACAGGCAGGTCAGTTGGAGTCGTAAACTCGACATACATCTCCTCTGTAGACTCGTTTCTGAATTAAATTTACAGGGAGGTCAGTTGGAGTCGTAAACTCGACATCCATCTCCTCTGTAGACTCGTTCCTGAACTAAATTCACAGGGAGGTCCGTTGGAGTCGTAAACTCGACATCCATCTCTTCTGTAGACTCGCTCCTGATCTAAATTTACAGGAAGGTCACTTGGAGGCACAAACTGGACATCCATCTCCTCTGTAGAGTCGCTCCTGATCTAAGTTTACAGGGAGGTCAGTTGAAGTCATAAGCTCGATATCCATCTCTTCTATAGACTCAGCGTCAGAAATACTTTTTAAGTTTACTCTGTCCATAATAGTCCGTGACAAGGCGATGCTACGACGAGAGGGCGCCCAGTATCTCGAAGGTTCCGTCATTCATCCTCTCGGCACGGATACACACACCTTAGGATTAACCCATCGTTGGGATGCCATTCAGTTAGAGAATAACAGAACCACAAGTGTGGGAGTGGCTTCATCCTGTTTGTTGGGGTTATCGGCATGATCCGTTTATTGCTGAGTACGAGTTGCCCAACTTCATTGATGTTTTCATTCCTGTCGTTTCGTATATTACTGCTGTAGATGTTATCAAAAGCGATAAGGCAAAAGACGAAGTTTTCTGGTTGTCTTCAAAACAGTTACGACAATATTGTTTTGGGTCTCAGGTTTTATGCAACTGGTGACGGCTTTGTTCTTATTAGTCAAATTAAATTATCTGATACGGGAGAAAGCAAGTGCAGTTTGTTGATTCATTGTTCATCCAGCTAAAATTGTGTTTGCTTTTCAGAATTTATAATGCCTCCTTGCATAGCTTTGAATAATGACTCAAAGTTATATCGAGCACTTGCTTTCCTTCAAACGCGGTAACGTGGGCGCCTATTCTCTTGTATTTAGAGAGCCAGAAACCTACTCCTCTCTTCGTGGCTTCAGTGAAGATCTATTCACAACAATAAAGGATCCATCTCCGGGGTTGCTAATGGGTCTCTAGAGCCCTCAACTGACTTTCTACCTTCAGGGAGCTGATGACTTCCGTTAGTCTCGATATTTATTTTACATTATTCTTCCAGAACTCTACCGATCCCGATATTACGGGTCAGATCGGTAGTGGTGTAGAGAAACACAACGTGAAATCGATATTTAGGGTAACGAAAACAATCAAAGAGGTTTCAATGTCAGCTTAGTACCCGTCTCTTCAAGCACAGGTGAAAGACTGTGCACGGAGGCGACATGAATTCAGAAATACAGGAACGATTTCAACAAGAGGAACTTGAAAATAATAAATTCTGACTACCTGCACTTAATTACTATCTATCCGGTCATTCATTTCAGCTGACAGGAAAAAAGTAACGCTCATTTCGGAGATCCAAACCAATTCTTCAGTATCTACTTTGAGGACAACTGTTACATTTTGTTTGTTGTCATAGATAAAACCTCTAGCGTTCTGATCCTCCAGGCCACAATGGAACCGTAAAATAGTTTTTGACACAATTTCTCTTTTGTTTAGACAGCTGGGTTGTGACACTTTAGCATGGTTCCGGGATAGACCGTTCCACAAAGGTTATGGTATCAAGTTTCAGTTACTTAAGGTTCTCTAGGGTTCTTAGCTAACATAGAGTGTCTCTGATGATTGAGTGTGTACATTATTTTTCTACAGAATTCTACCAATATTGTAGAACATAGTAACATAGTCAGAAAGCTTTTCCATTATCAGACTAGCCGATCTGGTCGTTATTGTTCTGTTCAAATTTGAATCCGAAATAGCCATTCTCTTTGAAGACATTTTTATTAAATTCTCAGATATGTTGGATCCTGTCATCTACTGTTTCCATTACCCATCCTTTTTGTCGCGTTCGGTGGTGAGTTTTCTGTTGTATGGTGAATTGAATGTTTGCGTCAAGGGAGTTCAGATGATAAACTATCATCATCAACTCAGCTTAACCAACAATATGATTTCACGCCTCATGTTAGAATTTTGGTATCCGGCCGCGAAAGGTTACATTTTTTGTTTCATCAATTGATTCCACATTGTCGAACCTTAATATAATGACCAAGTAGTTTGGTGATACAATTCGTTTTAGACATATTCTTTAGGAGTTATTGGCGACTGTTTCCATCTGGTTTGTGGGATGAGTTTTTTGATTATCATTATGCTTCCGTGACCTCTATGTTAATCCTGTGACCTCCATGATACATATCAGTGGATTCGTCGACAAGAGTACTTCGATCACGCTACTAAAGATGACTGCCGCAGTTGCGTTTGAAACTTTTGGGGAGCGTAACCAAAGAAGACCACTCAAAACCCAACAACCAACCAAATCATCGACACCAGCCGTGATACTACATTCTTATATTTCCTTTACTTTCATCACTGATTCACATTACTTTTTCACGATGTGCCGATGTTTTTAATAACGAATATTTCAGTAGAATTTTTGTTTGAAGGTAATTGACAATGTTTCATGATGAATTTCACTAGTTCGGACTTCCATTGTGTATTATATAAAATTATTTGAAATCCCTGAAACAAAAAAAGAAGAATTGAAAATGGATGGCTGAAAATAACAATTATATTAACCCAAAATAAACCTGAAATGAAATAATAGTGAAATAAAATACAAGTAAAAATAGAACAATTGAATACATTGAAATAAAGAAATGAAAAAAGAAAATAAAATTAAAAGGGGAAAGATTCCAAGTCACGTTAGTTCAACGACGTTTCGATTGTTAGTATCGACAATCGTCTTCGGGTGATGACTGTTCTTAATTCACATAAAATATGATGAACATAGTTGATAATTCTAGATTTTTATAGATTTACAAAAATACTTCAAAGAAATCGGAAAACTTCCATGCGTATTTGTATAAATAATATATTTCATGTCAGTGTGATCACAATTCACATATCTATTTCTCAATTTACATCATCACGTTGTAGATAATATGCAAAGCTGTACTGTCACACGAATATCGATATTAACGGTATCTAGCGTTCTTTTAAAAAAGCAGCCCAAATAAATGAAATAGAGTAACCTATATTGCGAGTTTAAAGTCGTATTTCAAGTTAAAAAGACGTATTTTCTAGTTTGAAGCCGAATTTCTCAATTCAAAGTCGTAATTTTCAAGAAACAAATAATAAAAATATGTAACCCCTCTGCGCTTCTGTAAATATTGGTCGACAGATTCGCTACACCAGTGTATAGACATATTAATCTAGACTGTCTAACTAAACTGAAGTAACTTAGTCTTTGGCATATACTTAGTATGATGTACTGGCCATGAGAGAGAGAGAGAGAGAGAGAAAAGAGACCGTACAGACTAAAAAGAAATAGATGCCATGATATAATAAATAGCATGCTGTGAGATACCATGAAGAAGAAAAAAGCACTGGCCAGGAACCTTGATTTCTTGACACATGACAATTTTAGAGGTGATAGTCGTCAGAATTATCTATAGAAAGAATACTAGTACTTTCAATTATATTCTTTATAGTTCGCATCATTGTTCACAACACCAAATGGCAGGCCTAAAATATTTTGTCTATAGATCTGTTACTTTTCACTTAAGTGGAAAAGATACGATATTCAGAAAAATATTAGTAGGAAAGTAGTTGAAAACAATAGGTATATTTCAAATCTAGTAGATAAGTTGATTAGGAATCGTAAATTTCGGAAGAATGTTTGCAAATTTTCTGCTTTTCGAAAAGATAAGAATTCAAAGTTCCGTATAAAATAAGATACACCAACGGATTATATCAAATTTTTGAAAAGTTGAACTCAAAATTTTTGACTTGCTCTAGGAAATATTAGGTAATCCTAAAATATTGGAAAATTGAAAGTCGGGATACATGAAATAAGCTGCGAGAACTGTGAGAAATATATCGGTCAGACTAAGTAAGATATTAAAACTCGTTTCAAAGAACACATATCATATATCCGATTTCGGAGAACTGAAACATCTTGTGAAATTTGATCCGTAATATCCCTAATAGTCTTTGTTTTCTCCTAGAAACATTTGCAGGACATGGCAGGAAATTCCTAGGCAGTCAGAAAATGGTAACATTTTCATTGCCCAGTGACACCATTGAGACAATCAGTAATATCCTATTAATGAATATCCTCAAATGAACCAAAATGCTCATCTCTTAATCTGGGCCAGTAGTTTACTCTTGCATGGATTGATGGACTCCTCTGTAAGATAAAAGGTTTTTTTCAAATTTGATGTATGGTATTTAGGTTTGAGATAATGCAGAAGTTTTTTAGAAAAGTTTAATTTTCTGAAAAATCAATAATAAAAAGGTTTCCATTTGTCTAAGGAATGGTTTGAGACACAACACTGTATTATATTTCGAAGTGATGTTTGCAAAAATTACATCTTGCATTTCAAAACATTATATAGTATAGTGTACATATAAATAACTAATGAAGTATATGAGGTGCAAATTATGAAATTTCAACCATAAATTTTAGAATCTATGTCAGTAGAATAATTTCATATCGTTGCATCTCCCAAATTACCCATCATGTTAGGAAGTGTAACTTTGACATGGTCACTTTACATACTTTTCTTTTGTTCATATCTGTTACACTGAAGATAGGCACATCGAATTTCATCCATTCTTTTCGCATGTTTTCAACCTTGGTAAAGCACCTTCTACCTCACCCTGCACAATTTACTTGGTGCAACAAGACCTTTGAAGTTGTGTATGTTTTTGTTGTGACCAAACTCATCTTGAATGATATATCAGGTACGAAAATTAGGCGTTCTCGATTAGTGTTTGGTATCATCAGCGTTTGATGTAAAACTCAAAACAATTTCAAAGAGTGTAAACGTTCACAGCCGGAGATAATTGTGTCAAAACTATTTTCCAAGTTTTTTGGTCGTGATCTGCAAGTTTTTATTACTGACGTTTCATCTACGACTGCCATAGACATTATCAAACGCTATGAGGGCAACGGAAGAAGTTTTCTAGTTGTCCTTAAAGCAAATAAACTACAGTCCGGATCAGGAGAGTTCTAGAGAAACAAACGAGAAATTGATATGCAGGCCAATGAAAACTATCAGAAAGAGTTCAAAGAGGGTCTTCAACAACACAAGGAATTTGCTGGGTATTTTATTGCTCTGGATCGGTTTGCGTTGAAAGTACGAAGGGAGTGTAACTACCCGGCTCTCTGAACACAAAAGAAATTGTCACCTGGGACTTGCCCTATAAATCAGCTTTGGAGAAGGTACCCAGGTTATCGCATTTGAAGAGACCCAAATTCTCGATAGGAGTTAGGGAAGTGATTAAAATTCAGAAGCATAGACAATTTCAACTGAAAATCTGGCTACCTGGATTTAATTGCTCTCGTATCAGGTCGGAGTTCGGAGACCCAAATCAATTATGTAGTATCATCTACGTTGAGGACAAGTTTAATGTTTTGTCAGTTGTATTTGATATTATCAACCGCAATCGTATACGAAACGTCATGTATTAAAATAAAAACCTGTAGATACGGAAAACAAACCCCGGAAAATAGCTTTGTCGCAGCAATGTGTACAGCGTTCTAGTTGAATTGACGAAGTCCAATAATATGTTCTTCTGAATAATTATTATGGAGCGGTCAATTGTAGTCAGAAACATATAACCACTCCACAAATTGCTGTCAGTTTTTAGCCAACTACTGATGATACCAAAGCCAATTGCTACATAACCTTAAAATTACATTAGGTAATACAGAACATGCAAAATTGTTACATACAATCTGAATCTTTATTTATGTTGGGTTGAAGGTTTACTAAACAATCAATTGGCGATAATCTTTTGAAAGTGTATGCCCATCGCAAATCGCGCAATTTTGTTCCTGTTCATAAGTTTCTGAGAAGAAAGCTCAGATTGTTACATTCTCAAACTTCAAGAACAACACTTTTCTAGCTGTAACGTTGTAAACATCAAGTTTTATTGACAGGACATTCATAAGTACAACATACGACATACACTCGTGCTACCAATGGAACGTTAAAGTTGCTCTTGTATGCCACTGGTTTTACCAAGGGAAAACGTTTACATTTGTTTGTAAACAAATATATCCTAATATTTGAAAATGAAAAAAACAAAAACTTCTTTCAAGTCGTAAATTCTCAAGTCTACTGCGAGATAATTGATCAAAGTCGTTTCACGTAGTTTTTTTTGAGATAAATAATGGCTGAAAGTGAATATTTCAAACAGCTACCAAAAGTTGTAAGTACTATTGCTAGATTTGAAAAAAGTATCACCTTTGTATATGGTTAGTGTATGTACATAGGTATCACTGTTTGTATCGAAAGCTTAGATCTTTCCCAAAAGTGGATCAACATTATTTTTGTTATTATTTGATTATAACTTTGAAGGAAATTAGTTCTATTTTCCATATTCTTTTCTTTTTGGATGTTTCTGTCTCATACTTTTTGTTTAATGAAGTTGAAAGCGAAAAGGCTTTTTTACAGACAAAAAAAAAAGAATCTATCCTAAAAACATCCTCTTTTCAATCTGAATACTTTCAATTCTGATTTCGATTGAATCAATGCTGCTGAAATAAATGTAGTCACTGACAATAATTTTTTATTCAGGAATTACACGCCCACTTGAATGGGTCTTTAACGGGAAAGACACTCGAAAAACTGGGGTGTTCGGAAAGTGCCATTGCCGAGTATGAAAAACTCACAAGAACAGAGCCAACATCTAGAAGTCTACAAGAATGCTTTGGTCTTTTCAGCCAAGCATATAATGTGATAAAATCTCCAGAATCAGTATATGTAGCAACTAGAAATGTTATTGAAGATTTTGCTAGGGATAATGTAATTTATTTAGAGTTACGTACTACACCTAGAGCTAATGTTGGCATGACAAAGGAGGATTACATTGAAGCAGTTGTTAAAGCAATAGGTAATCATGAATACAAGAATAAAATATTGGTGAAGTTAATTCTGTCGCTAGATAGGAGGCATTCTAAAGAAGAATCAGAAAAAGCTTTAGAGCTCATTCTACGAATGAGGGAAAAATATCCTTCAGTTATAAAGGGCATAGATTTGTGCGGAAATCCCGAAGAAGGTGACTTTCATGAAACTATATTCGAGAAAGCAAAAAAAATTCTAGGCATTACAATACATTGTGCCGAGGTGAAAAATGACTCAGAAGTTGAGAGAATTCTGATGTTCGGACCTAACCGAATTGGGCATGGAACATACCTACATCCTGAACATGGTGGATCTCAGAAGAACTGGGAACTCTATTTGGAGAAAAAAATCCCATTAGGTAAGAAACATTTTTGGGGAAGAAATAATTAATGCATAAAAGTAATACAATCAATTTTTAGAATGTTGCTTGACATCAAATATAATATGTGGAACAACGAAAAGTTATCAAGAACATCATGTTAGGCGTTGGTTAGATCTTAAGCTGCCATTTTCAATTTGTGTAAGTTATCTTGTGTATTTATTTATACGCTCAACACATTCGAGGTCATTAATGTTATATATGACATCACTGATCTGTTTTCTGTTGGTACACTGAGAAAGTGTGGTATATAATAATTATAATAATGTGGAGTCCTTGGTGGAATGATGCCCCCTCTACTCTAGAATCTCAAAATCATACCGGCTTGCCGCACTAAGCCAGGAATCTTAGCTGGACAGATGCAGAAGACTGTCATTCTTGGCTCACTGCGTTTGCTCAGGGCACATGATTCTCGGACCCAATGATCACTTACCCCACGGTGTGGGAAGTGGTCGTTGGTTGTTAATGCTGGCGCGCCCTCCCAAATGTATTGGAGCTTCAGGGGATAGGGCCTGACCAGCGTATACTATGGTAAAAAAAAATAATGATTTTACTGCAATACGATCAACGGCAAAAGTCAAACTTTCGAGAAGTTAAATTCTCATTTACCCTAAAGAAGATAGGTACTGATTTTAACAATGATTAAATTTTGAAATTTCAGTATTGAAATACATTGACGTTTCATCATCAAGAAAGTTACAGTTAATAATTACTCGACCAGCAGTTGAACGAATAGTAGCGTTTATGTCTCAAGAAATGACTGAACTTTAAAACTTCTTGAAGACTGATATTTTTAAGTTCCTGCAGTATAGAACTATATACTTTTATTGCCTGATAATGAAATCCTTTCAAATATGTAGAGTTATGGCTGGAAATAGCCAGTTTGTTACAATGCCTGGTATTCATATCATTTGAATATTGACTACTATTTCTGAAAAAAAGGTCAGAATATTTTTTTACAAGGTAGACAAGACCCAAGAAGTACAACTAGGGTACTATCAAAATGTCAACTTTACAATAGAAATCCTAACAAGAACTTCTTTGATATAAATTTAGGATACATCTCAGAATTATTTTTTCGGTAATGAATATTTTTTGTGAGTATCAAATCAAATCAAATTTGTTCATAACGGAAGTCAATACAAATTTATTAAAATCACATCATATAAAATTACTGGACTAGTCATAACAAGACCTACAAGCTTCAGCAATACAAATACCAAGTTAGTATATATTAAAAGTCGATAAACAATAAAAGTTACAAAAATACAAACATAAAATAAGTATATATTGAAAAGAAGTACTGTCTGTTCATAAATAAAGGAACAATTGTTCAATTATAGACATTAAAATAACAATACATTAATGATAGTAATAATGTAAGATAATATGATAATGCACATAAACTAACATCAAAAATTCATCTAAAGAATAGAATACGTTTCCTTCCAAGTATTTGTGAAGAGCGTTCCTGAAGCAGTTTTGATTTGACAATTCGTG
This sequence comes from Leptinotarsa defecta, assembly GCA_015342085.1. NCBI lineage: Eukaryota > Metazoa > Arthropoda > Insecta > Coleoptera > Chrysomelidae > Leptinotarsa > Leptinotarsa defecta. The sequence goes on along the minus strand of WOGO01004014.1, from coordinate 480 downwards.
AGTTGGACCAACCAGTTCCTTAAAACGATCAAAACACCTTATACCTTGATAAATATAACAGTTTTGCCCAATCATTAGTCTGGAGAAAGGTTGACGTACATTTTCACGCTTTCTAGTTGAATATTTGTGAATAGAACTATTTGATAGCATTAAAGCCTCTTGTTATTTTATATTTACAGTAATTTGCATTATATACAGTGAAGGCAGTGTAAGAACTTGTAACTGTGAAAATAACTGTAAGTTGAGAAACTTGTAGCTAAGCACTAATGAGGTCTTACCTTTTAACGTGGTGTGATTCCTAACACACTTTTTCAATGCTTTTATTATTCATTTTTATCAGATAACTAACATCATTGTTCATATTTTGCGTTATAAATGTCATAAAAAAGTTTACTAGTAGCCCATTATAAAGACACCATTTATGAAATTCATTTGCGGTGATATTTACCCTCGATACTGCATCCCGTGTGTTAGTTTCTG
>WOGO01004013.1:0-13695 GCA_015342085.1 Leptinotarsa defecta | reverse complement strand
ACTTTTAGTGACCACGTGGAAATACATTAAAATCATCTAATTTCAACCCCGAAACAAAAACTTTTTTGTGTTGTGTTATCACACTCATCTGATGTTATATATCATGTATATGATTGTTTAATTTTTTCTATTGTGATAATCATCAAAATTGATACTTTTGACGCACTATTTGGAACCTCTGGTGTAGTATCTTTTAGTGTGTGAAACGTAAAAGTTGTGAAAGAGTTATTCAATATAAAATTGGTTTCAAAATACGAGAATGCCTTACGAACCACACCACTGCTGAGGCATAAACGTAACTAAAGTTTCATACTGAAGCTGAAGGTTCTAGAGTTCTGGTTAATTTTTGTTGTCCTACAAAAAAGCTTTGAAAATTACAAGTTTTGTGAGGTTGTGGAAAAATGAAGACTCGTGAAGTATCTGATGAGAGGATTAGACCACATATCAATATGCACTATTTCTGGTGTTTGCTATCTATTAGACACAGGCAGTATTCCATCTGAATATTCGTTTGGAGGCCTATCATGGTTTGAAAACAGGATTATAGTGTACACGCACTTTTGAAGAAATCAATTCTGCCTTCATCAATTTGAATGCTTTGTGTTGTTCTCTTGTCCAATAAAATTTTCCTTTTTTTAAAGTGCATACAGGGGACCTAGTTTTGTCCAAATATGTTTAATAAATTTTGTGTAATAGTTTACCAGGGCTAAACATGCTTTCAGTTGTGTTACATTAGTGGGAATTTTTATGTTTTTATTCGTAAAAATGTATTCTTTGATGTTTGTCCCCCTTGGCCAGTTATTTCAAAATCAAAATATTCAATTGTAGGTCGACAAAAATACATTTCGATATTTGAATTTTCAAACCAAATTTATGCAATTTATCGAACACTCCGACAAGTAGGGGAGCACGTGATTCCATAGCACTTGAGCAGATCAAAATATCATCTGAAAATAAGGCTACGCCATCCATTCCTACAAAAATACTTTCAATTATTCTCTAGAAAATACCGGAGCTGTGAGCCACTCCATATGGTAATCTTGTATAACGAAATGATCCTTTGTGTGTATTAATGGTGACTATGCTCTGTGATTCTTCGTCTAGCTCTTTTTGTGCATACGCGTGTATCTTTGTTTGAAACATTCGGTTAGCTATTAAAAAATATTTCATAAGGAGCTTTTTTTTGTTTTTGTGTTGGCTAATAAACGATTACCAATATAAGCTGCAGTATAAACACATTCTGGCCAATAACATTTTGCTATATTTGCTTCAGCAAGTAAACATCTCGCACGATCCATAATTGTCCTATTGTATCTCTCTGCAACTCCATTTAATTCGTGGGTATAAGCTGGACCAGGTCTTAAATATATACCCTCCTCTTGAGCTACCCTATAAAAATCTTCATTAATGTATTCTTTACCATTGTCACAATGGATTTATTTAATTTTTTTAACAGTTTGGTTTTGCACGAACCTTATATATGCAAAAAAAAACGATCAAAAACTTCACTTTTTTGTTTTATACAAAATATCATAACTATTTTTTACTAAAATCATCTATAAAGGTTACAAAGTACTTTTTACCTTTGTACCCTGTCTGTGTGATTGGCCCATGCACATCAGTATGTGTGATTTCTAGAATATCATTTGCTCTACGCCTATCATTTTTGAATTTTAAATTTGTCATTTCATTCTGTAAACATATTTCACATTTCAAGAATTCTTTTTCTATCGTTTTGGCACACCATCAAGTAATTGTTTCTTACAAATATAATTTAAGTCATTGAAATTTACGTGCCCTAAGATACGGTGCCACTTTTCTTTATTAGTCATTACTTTCGAACTAATTGATTCAATTTGATTTTTAGTATTTATAACTTAACTGTATATTTCAAATAACTTATTTTTTGAGTTAGCAATTGCAATTAATTCATCTTTACAGTTGTAGATTTTTGCAGTATTATTTTGAAATATAATTGAGTTATTCTGATATACAATAGAAGAAACACTCAACAAATGTCTTTTCATATTTGGTACATAATAAACATTTTTGATTTCAGTTTTTATGAGCTTATTAAAAACATAAAAATAAACAGCAATATTACCTATTATACTTGATTGTAATAAAAAACCATCTCCTACCTTAATATTGACTGGTTTGTCTAAAATTTTTTGTTCATAAAAATAATTTACTGAATTTACTATAGGTATGATCTAAGCAGCCACCATCTAATAACCAGTTTATTCCATTTTCTTGATTTTCAGTTTCTGCCTCCAGGCTTGTTGTTAGGATCTCTATGTTAAAAGTATTACCTTCTTCCAGTGTTGTTGAATTTCCTTCCATATTCTGTCTATTGGGGGTTCTTGGAATGGATCCTTTACCTCTATAGGTCGAATTTCCTCTATAAAAGCCTTGACCGTGTCCTCTGGTATAATTTCTTCCCCTGTGGTTTGCATTACTTCTACAAAATCTTTGGGTATGGCGAGGTTTATTACACTTAAAACACTTCATTTCTTGTTGGGCATTGTATCTATTTGTTTGTATTGGCATTTGTGAGGTGAATGCTTGTAGTTTACATTTACTTAAAGATTGTTTTTTTTTGAAATTCTAATAGCAACTTATTTTTCACATATTCAACAGTCTTTTCATCATTTGGAAGGGCATCTACTATATCGACAACATGAGCTAAATTTCCTGGTAAAGTTGATAAAAAATAGTTCAATTTGTCCTCAGTTGAAATTGTTTCTCCAGCATTCTTTAATTCGTTTATTTGTCTCTCAAATAGTCCAAAAAATTCCAGTGGGTTTTCGTCTTTCTTTTTTAAATCTAATAATTTTCTCTTGCACAACAGCTTTACGGCACTACTTTTTACTAAATATATGTCATCAAGTTTCTATATCATTTTTCTGGCGGATATCTCAGGCATAATCAACTCCAACTGTGCATTACTCACACTATTTACAATGTAATTTTGTGCCCGAATTTCTTTTTTGTCCCATTCAGCTTGTTCTATTTCTGTTGGTCGTGTCTCATTTGTTATCACCTCATTGCAGTTTTTCATTTTTAAAAAAAGGTTAAGTCTAAACTTCCACTTATCGTACTCCACGCCATCAAAAATTTGCAAAGTTAAATCGTCTCTTTTCTCGGCCATCTTCACCTTTTTTAACCACGGACCTATGCTATCATGTTAATATAGGCTCCTTTTACTTTGTTGTTTTACTTTATCAAAACACCTCATACATTTTATATTTTATTTTGTATTTCCAACTTGACAATCCATTCGTCTACAACCTACATCAAGGAACACAGAACTTAACTAAACAAACTTCATTATTTATATGTCAAGGCAGTGCAGCCAAAAGCATAATACAAAAATCACCAGTATTAGGCATATTTCAACATTAATATATTACTTCTCCATCATCGAACAAAAATTGTTCAAATTTTTCAAAGAAACGAAAAAAGAAAATAACTACAATAGAAAATTTTCATGAATATATGAAAATCATACACATAAGTATCTTTCAGATACAAAATAGAAAAAAAAACCTTTCCAAACAACTACTTTCACATGAACAGATATCATGCAAATTCTTAATTGATATTTATAGAACAGACTGAAAGGAAAAATTGATTTTTGCGTAATTCAATGTTTATGTGAACGTATTTTCGAAAGGGTTCTTTTTTCCAGTTTATATCTGGAAGAAACTCTGGAAGTTCCCAACATTTTTTTGTTTTGTGATGGAGAAGTAGAAAGCTAGAAATATTTCCCAAAAAACTAATATCTCCTAAAAATATCACCTTTCCAGTTTGAATGAATACTTGTTTTTTTTTTCGATAAGTAGTAGAGAATCATTGAAACCCATATGATTTTCTGAGAATTATCAAATAATAATGGTAGGTACAGATGGAAAGAACCCAATTTTGAAAAAAATCAGCTGGTCTGACTTTGTCAGAACTGAAGCTGGTAACACTCGTTGACACAGGAAACATTTCAACTTGGCATTAAAACAAATACGAAAAATGTCAGTTCCCTTAGACTACATTGTCAAAACATTCACTGACATTGCCAATATAATCATGACTGAAAATATCGATAATTTACTAGGCGAACTGAAAATCCAGTTTCACGCATCCAACAAGAAACTTCAATCTCATCAACATGACTTATTCGAAATACCTGAAGATATCAGTGCCATTCAAAATACTTATTCATCTGTGGAAAACCATTCGGAAGAACTAGTTCAAGACATAAAAGAAAGACTGGAAATCATCGAAAGAAACGAAATGGTACTGGTTCTGCTGAACTACAAAATGTATGAAATCCGATATGAATCCAGGTCGAAGATAGCTCAGCTCAGTGAAGAAAAACAGAAACTTGAAACCGAAGGAGTTACTTCAGAAACAGCCTCCCAGACCGCGTTCAAAATTGTGGAAATCCAAAACAACATCGGAAAGTGTGAAGAGCGATACCAGCAGCAGCATACCTTCATCAAGGAGCAGATCCTTCTTGCTCAAGCTGGCTACGAAAGTAGCATAGATATCTTAGATCACAGCCTAGAGCAACTGAAGAAGAACTTGGACTACTTAGCTTTACTTGTGGAGGCTCAAAAAGTCCACTTCTCTAGTCAAAGAGACACAGATGAAAAGATCGAAGTCCTAGCTCTAGAGAAAGCCCTGGATCATTTCACGGAGCTCCAAACGTCTGGTTGGAAAACTGCAACGAACATAACGACACCGGAAGCGAAAGGTTTGACAATTACCGAGGACGGTATGTTAATTACCCAGTCCGGTAGGTTAATAACTTACTCGGAAGCGAGAGAACAAAACTTGCTGGAGGACATGAGGATTTCTGACTTCATAAAATTATCTCCCATGGTTAAAAATGAGAAAGAAGGAGAGTCCTCAACGAGATCAGAATCGGAGGACGGAAGCATGAGCTCCAAGAAGAGTAGACTGGCCTCAGAAGATGTTACTTACCTCATCGAACATCTAGGGACCCCTCTAACATTGGCCTTGACTGAGATAACAGCAGTACAGCCGCGGGATCCCATCCACTACCTGGGGCACTGGCTTTTTAAGTATCTGTATAACAGGGAAGTTAGTGATTTGGAGCGGATAGAAATGGATCAACTTACAGAGGAGAGAACCAGGCTAGCTAGGGAGAAGTGGCATAAGTTTGTGGAGGAAGAGGCAAGAGCTGCTGTTTTTGATATGGTAGCCAGGGCTGAGGAGGAGGCTATCCAAGAAGAACTATTAAGGATAGAGCGGGAGCTTTTGGAGCAGCAGCAGGAGGAAGAGCTTCTGGACGACGAGGCGAGGGATACGTTCGGTACTTATGGGGGTAATTCTGGCTTGAAGTTGTGACAGTACTTCAATAAATGATTTTGCGATGTGTACCATTTTCTTCAGAAATAATCATGTTGCGTTTTTCAGCTATGTAGTCATGTAGATCTACAGGGCTTTGAACATTCATAACACATTTATTATTCCAACTCTAGTTGGAAATTTTGTTGAGTTTCTATTTTTTTCAGTTTTCAATCCTTCACAAAATCCTTTTAACAAAATATTGAAAAGGAGTCAAATGTAGAAGAAAAGGTATTCATTTACAACATAAACATTTTCTATGCTTCATCTCGTGCTGAATGAGATGGAAGAGGTTTGGAATTTTCTCGTTGGAAAAATCAGTCACATCTCTATTTCATCAGGTGATTAAAACTTTCAAATGTTCAAGAGCATGAAGATGATCAAAACCGACAACATTTAAACCTGACTGAAAAGTCTAGATCCTGTTATTCCTCGAGCTTGAAAAATCATATTATTACTATTATTTTGGTTGTTATTGTTATATTGTATCTTTGCAATGTCCGGAAATGGTTGATTCGCGGTTTCTTCTTGAATAAAAGTATTCTTCCTCAAGATGATGAAATTGAAGTAGTAAGCTCTGAACATAAACTAATTCTAACTAATTCTATTGCTCAAAAATGGTTAAGGCTTTCGCGGTCGAAGTTTTTAGTGTAACTATTTTACTGGTTTGAATGCCGTGGATTTTTGGAATTTCTTCCTATAAATTTAAAAAATCCACGGCCTTCAAACCCGGAAAATAGTTACACTAATTCTATTGATGTTTATTCATTTGGTGGTCGCCCTCAATTTAACAAAATGACATCCATCTTTTATCAACTTTTGAAGTTGATATATACAAGCATCCAAAAACGTACAGAAAGGTATAACTGTCAGAGAAATAACTTTTTGTAAAAAGGACTTTTATTGCTGAAACCACAACAATACTCTAAGCGGAGTTGTCATTTTCCAATGAAAATGGGGGACAAGCATTGCTGCTTGAGTTTTATAAATTGTGAACTCTTTTAGGAGATATGGTGCTTTGAAATGCCTGAAATATGTGGTCTGAATATTGCAAAAATTATTTCGATTTTATTCAAAAGATTACCTTGACAATCAAGTTGATGACGGAAATATTGTCTCCTCCTTACAATAATAATTATAGGTTTGAATTGAAAGAGGTATATTTTCCGCAGAGAATTATTTTTGGGAAAGAACATTTTTTTTAGTTGGAAGATTTCCACAATTTTGTGTATGAAGATGTAGCAGTAGAAACATATAACCTTTCTTCCCCACTTTGAATCATTGTACAGTTTGGAGCACTTGCGATGTTTTTCATCACTTCAAATACTGTTATAACATAATTATTTATTGTTCATGAAACTGAATGGTTATTTTCGTTGGCAGTGTTACATAACTAGATATTAATGCAATTTTGTCAAATTTATGTGGCTATCGAGAAGACAAGGAAAATGGCCTTTTTTTTGTCAATTGAAATTTGCACTCTACGATTGATTTTATGTTTATAGAAGACCAGTGTTTGCAGAAATGATTTCAGGAAAGAGTTATTCTGGTGAATTATAAGTTTTCATTACTAAGATCTTCGAGACTAGTAGTATACTTGTCTGTATGCTACTTGGACAGTATGTCCAAGTAGCATACATAATTTTTCTGGTTGATTCGGCCGTTACTTGATGAATACCCATATTAATTTCATAAACTACACCCTTCGATTTGATCTTCACAAACTTTATTTTCAAAAAATATATCACGGCATTCAATAGGAAAAAACTACTGTGTTAGCGAAACATGTCGTGATATATTTTTTGAAAATAAAGTTTGTGAAGAGGGGAAGTTCATGAAATTTGCACTCATAAATTAGGCCAAATTCAGTTTAGTATTTTAAAAACAGTGGTTGAATATTGTAATTTATACTGAAAAAATGTAATATTGGATAAATATTATTACTGAAAAATATTTGAAAAATATTCGACAACAATACAGATAAGGATAAATTGTTATCGAAACAGAGGTACAATATTCTGAAGAATTTATTGTTCAGAAGAAGATTGAAAATTTGGAGATATTAGACCAATATTACTTAACAATATCATTTAGATTTTGGAAAACTATATAAAAATGTATTAAATTGAAAGAGGTATATTTTAGGAGACATACATTTTTGGGAAAGCAAGATTATGGTTATCTACTCTTCCATCTGTGAAGACTTTATTTTGAAATCAATTGCTTTCTTTCTTTGGAAGGTTCTAACATTTTTCGAATGGAGATGGAGATGTAGATAGTTAAAAACTTTTTTTTCTAAAAAAAAAATTATATTTATGGAATCATTGGGGACAACGATGTGGAATATATATTGTTCAGAAAAATTGTGAATAATCAGCAATATTGGAATAATATCACTTGGCAATATTATTTCATCAATTGAAAAAAAACATATGGGTATTTTTATTTGTATATAGATACAATATTATTAACAACATAATGGGCAGAAAATGATGTTTAAAAAAAATCTGTTTTTCCGTTAATCAGCTGTCGCCCCCATACGAACGACAACTCTCAGAAGTTGAGAAAATTGTGCGAGCTAAGGACATTACATTCAGTAATTCTGTAATATTGATTTAATATTGCTCAGTATCATTGGGTTAATATTTGAAAATAATATAAGGACTTATTTTTATGAAAACGGGTACAATATTATAACTAATTTATTGGTCAGTCATCAAGAGTCAGGCATGTGAAGTAATTTTTAAAATGTTCGATTATTTCCAAAGTGTTAAATGTGAGTCGGCTACGTTATCAAAAATGGAAAATAAAACATCTTTCACTATATGTAACATTAAATAAAATTGAAAAATAACTATTTCAAAACAAATCTTTATTTTGTATCAGGAATTTCAATAAGAACCATTGAAACTGTGGTTGAAGAAGGGGAGCAAATAATTTTTGGAAAAAACAGAGAAATAAAATTTTTCAGCACAAAAAAGAAGCGGTCTAGAAGAGCACCAGTAACTGATATTCCCGAGTATGAGTATTCCAATATTAGATGGATCATTAACGACTTTCATAAGACGGAAGAGTGTCGTATTACGGTAAAAAAGTTCCAACATAACATTAAAATGACGTTTGGGAAATTGTGGCATCCGAAACATCTCTTCGTAGAATTTTCAACAAATGAGGTTTCAAATGGAGAAGGACTGAAAATAATAGAGAAATTTTAATAGAGAAAATGGACATTAGAGCATTGGGGATCAAGTATTTACAAAAAACCATGTGTTTACGTAGCCAACAGCGACCAATTGTGTTTCTTGATGAAACATACCTTGATTGTGAAAATACATTTTCCAGAACCTGGACGGATGAATCAAGCAGGTTACTTAAAAATATTGCGAAGGGACCAAGACTCATTATTGTCCATGCAGGGGGTGACATGGGCTTTATACCTAATTGTCAGCTAATATTTAAATCAGGCACAATACTAGAATATTCAAATTAATCTAGCCCCCAACACAAATTCTAGAAATACTGCTTTGTGAAGTAGCTGCACGACAAAAGCATTATGTTCACCCATAACATGCTCAAACACGAATTATACTAGTTGATCAAGACAAATGAAAAGCATCATATTAGATAAAAATTTGATGAGGTTCTGCTTGAACACGGACATAACGTGTTGCGACTTCCATCCTATCATCCGAAGTTAAATCCCATTGAAGTCATGTTGGCTACTGTTAAAATAGCGTGTTCTAGAAGAATGTAACTTTCAAGTTGGAAGAAACTTGTGGAGCACGAGTTTGATCAAATCACTTTAGAAGAATGGCAAAAGCGTTGCCGACATATTGTAGATATAGAACGAAAATATTGGGAAAAGAAAACATTCACAGACATTTAAACAGAGGTATATCCAGTGATTATAAATTCAAATGACGCTAGCAGCACAGCACAAATAGCAGTGAAGATGAAGAAAATTTGTATTCGGATAGTGACTGATTGAAGTTTATTTTTGGATAAGTGTAATATTATACGAGTATAACAGTTTGATGAACTGTACTACTACCAGCAGTTAAAGATTTTATAATGATGAAGAAGTGATGTCGGCATCAGTTAATGGCTATATTGAGAAGCAAGACAGCTCTCAGTATAAAAACAGTATCGAACGTATTGAACGTCGCTGGGAAAAGTGTATAGAGACACAAGGAGAGAAATAAATACATTTTTTCCAAATTACTTGTGTTTTCTTTGTTGGACCGTGTACTTCTGGAACCAACAGTTCGAAGTGTATCAAACTGAACTTCGAAGCTATGACATTTGTAATTTGCAGCTTATAGTTCAGATATGACCTAAAAATTGAAAAAAAATCAAAAGAGCATTAGACACTTTTTTCTTACTATAATAATTCTGGAATTCTTGAATTTTTGTAAACTTTTCAAACTTTTTTGTTCCTGTTTAGAAGTTGAACAAACACTTCATGACAGTTTTATGGTAATTGCTATATGTCTTATAACAGATTATATGAATATATAAATAGAAACGGTCAGTCAACCTTTCAAACTATTAAAAAAATCGACTTTTCCATGAATTCATTTCTGGTAATAAAGATTATTTCAATTTCAAAGAGTCCTATGAAAAAAGTGAAAAAGATTTTCTCGCAAAATGGATAGTTAAAAAATTAACTGCCTGAAAATTAGTAACTGACTGAGTTAGATTAAACATCGAAATATTGAAAAATTTTTTTTGTTGCTCTCAGAAAATTGAACTAAATGCTTTGTTACAGTTTCAGTGTAATCGCTATAATTCATGAAATGTAGTTTTATGTTGTAAAAATCTTATTTTTTGATCGAATAGTGGAAATTATTAAAATTTTGGATGGAATCAATTTTGTCCGTCTCAATAAGTATTATTAAAAGAGTCATCGAGCATTTCTTTCAAAAAGTCAATGCAATGGACTTATCGACTCAGTAGTGTGGTCATTATACCAATTATAACAATTATTGTGTGAAAAATATTGTATGAGAGTTGAACCTACTATTCGGTCTCTGTTGAGGCTCATAATTGACAACAAATGGTAAATTTGAAAAATGGTAAAGTATAAAATCGAAATTACTATTATCCTGTTTACTTGTTTGTCGTACTACCCACCAATAAAAAAATCATCTGTTTGTAAATTTCCAAACTCTTCAACTTCTACGTTGTGTTAGGTTTTCTATCAAATAGGTGAATAAAAGTCTACAGCATGCGATCTTGAGAAAAAGGTATAATTTCACGAGTGTTTATTACTAGAAATGAATTCATGGAAAAGTCGATTTTTTCAATGGTTTCGATAGTTTGAAAGAACAACTGAGCGTTTCTCCGAAAGCAGACAGTAAAGGTAACTTTGATACAAAGATCAAGAAATAAAAGTTATACTTTATACTTTCAGTATTTCTTAGAATTTTCAGCCCTTCAAACAGAAAAGTTTATTGAAGCTTTCATAAAGTTACACTCAAATGTTTCAGGAAGCCAAAATGAAAGGGCTCAACTACAAGTCGGTTCAGAAGCTGATTTTTGTCACGGTGCATATACAATTTACGAATTAGGCAAACTCTTAGTTCTAAGCCAGGCTTACTTCATTTAAACTTTTTTATCTTCCTGTGTATTACTATTACACTTAATATTGCGAAATTTAAAAACTCAACTTATTTTACAGTGGATTCGAGCCGAGCCATCGCTACTATGAATCGGATATTCCGGATTTCCACACCAAATTCCATAATTACTCGAAACCAGAGAGAAAAGAATCACGATTTGGTATCATCCCCATTCAGGCAACTTACGGTAGTTCTGGAAATGGTATGCAGTACGGAACAGGAAACGAGGTATATACCATCAGTCCCATGAAGTTGGATATCGGAGGTATAGCACTGGGAGCGCTTATTGGACTAGGTGCCGTCCTGTTTTTGCCGAAGATTGCACATTTGTTTGGCGGACACGGAGGATATAGGAGTAAGTATCAGACCCGGTGATTCTGTCGGCTTTATTTGTTGGTCCAAATATTTTTTTAAGAAAGATAGATTCTGGTAAGTACTCAGTCCAACTGAATGTGATACATTTGATCGCCAGTCGGATAAAACGGGGGTCATGGGTATACATGGATTGTTGTGGGTGGGCACCCTCTTATTTTCATTTTTTGAGTAGACATGTTAATTTCGTCCATTTTGAAAAGTTATTGTCAAATCAGAAATTAAAATTTTCTATATTTTGAAGAGTGTGTGTGTGGGAGGATTGGCATTGAAGTTATTCTTTTGCCAAAGAGTCTTTTGAAGAGTCTACGAATAGTTTTATTCTTTTGGTATTTTTATCGATACATATTATTTCTCGTGTAATTGAAATTTTTTTATAGATAGAAAGCACGTTAAAAATAAGTCGTTTCTTTGGTAATGAATAAACTGAATGATCACAAGACACCAAACCATCCGGTTCATAACTTTTCCCAATTGAGGAGTTCTTTATCGGTAATTAGATATTTCATTTGAAGGAATTCTATTGAAGATGCTGAGAGCATAGGTTCGAATACGAATTATATTCTTTGAGTTAAATTGAAATGGTTATATTTTTAAAAATGACCGATTTTTGAGATTGAAAGTTTTTGGCTTTCTACTACTCTATCTTAATACAAAACAATGTGAGAATCTTCCAAAGAAATGAAGGAAATAATCAATTTTTACAGAAGTAACTTCATACATATATGTGTATATTATGCAAAGTTACTACTTTGCATGATCTACACATCTATGTATAGAGTCATTTTTCTTTAAATTCATTACTTCCTTCCTTTCTTTATTTGGGAAATTTATACATTTTCATCATCAAGATGCACTAGTAGAAATGCAAAAATTCTTTGAGTTATCTTTGCTTTTGGCTGCATCAGCATATTGCTTCACTTCGAAGAATGAATATGTATCCACTAAAAAACTTTCTATCTACTCGATTTCCGCCCCAGCCTGCATCTGAATAGGCAGTTGCCATTTCACTTTCCTTTTCGATATTCTAATCCACATCTTTTCATCGCACTAAGGTTCTTCAAAATATAATTCATGCCTTTCCAGTGATGCTTTGTTGAACAGTTATTAATTTGACTCATCAAAGTCACTGCAAAAGCCAAGTCCGGTCTTATTGCTATTGCCAAATATAAAAGACTACCAATCGCCTTCTGGTAAAGTCGTTCATTTTCTCCGTCTAGCAAATTATCATAATCGATTGTATCCCACTTCAGATATTTATCTCCAACTTGTAATGGTGTGGTGGTTCCTTTTGAATTAATCATATTTATTTTTGTCAATAATTCCATACCAAAATTCTCATGATTCAAAATATCAATATAGGTATTCCAATTCTCCATACAATGAGATATCGTCCACATACGTGGTGATTATTATTCCTTTCTCATTCTCATAGTATACATATAAATCTGATGTTGATCGAATGAAAATTATGGCTCTTCATGAATAAATCAAGAGTTTCATTTCACATTAAACCTGATTGATGTAAACCATGAATACTTTTCTTCAAACTGCATACCAAGGTTTGCCGTTAGACGGTCGTTTCATTGAAAAAAGATTATTTGCATCTATGGATGATAAAACTTCCGTGACTTCAGAAGCACAAGCTCAAACATCTAGCCAGGGGAAATTTCGAAAATGGTCTTGAAGATCCTCCGATTCAGCTGATCTGTAATGCCAAACATTGCGCGGCTCAGATTGTTCCCCAAAATTTATCGGTAATTCATTCAACAATGAAATGAGTTTGTGATCAGAAGATCCTAATGCAGATCTTATGGTCACTATGTAAATTTCTGGATTGGTTGTTAAGTATAGATTTAGAAGACTAGCATATTCTCTATCACGGTCAGGAATCCTGGTTGGCTCATTTATAATCTGAGTGAGTTCGGTGCTTACTGCAAAAGCCTCAGCTTCGCGAACTTGTTCGTCGTTAATATTTAAAAATTTGAACCATTCGATATTGTGGACATCGTAGTCACGGAATATGGAAATTTCAGCACTGGTTTGATTAATTTGCAGAAAGTCAATGGTGTTTGCAAGTGAAGAGAAGAGTTCCCTATATTGGGTATCGCTATAGGTGGTCGATAAACTCAGAATATGAATTTGGTGATCATATGTGATATTATTTTGAACCATATAACATCATAGTTTCGAGGTTTCAGCATTTCCGCTCATTGACAGAAGAGATCGCTTCTGATAAAAAGAAATATTCCAAAGTTACGTCTGAATCGGGAGTGGAAATCATAGCCGGGATATAAAAAATTGACGGGGTTTGTTGAAGCACTGACTTTGGTTT
>WOGO01004012.1:0-13696 GCA_015342085.1 Leptinotarsa defecta | reverse complement strand
GCTACTAAACAGTTGCCCAAATCGGTAAAGTATCTGGATGGTTGAAATAGGCAATGACTTTATTTTATTTGGTGCATTAGTGGGATACTTATAATGAAAGTGTAACCGATATATGTCTATACATGGAAGATATTTGAGAAAAAATATCATTGTAGATGTCTATCAGATGTGTAGATGTGTAATTGTCGTCCGATTGTTTGTCTCTGCGTTTGTGAATCCAACAAACTTTCGATCCTTCCAAAAAATACCTTTCTAAATTCAAATCTAAATTTGAACTGATATTATAGAAGGAAAAATGTTTGTTTGTTAGAAATGTATACACTCAAAAATAATTCACCCTACGCTTTCCAGAAGAAGAGATAACGCTTGGGGTTTTAGTGGGCACACCGTTTCGTCAACATTATAAATTTGTGACGGTTCGAAATTGTACTGTTTTAAAATTGCCCCTAAACGCTCAAAAAAGGACGTGATGCTGACTTTATTGAAGGTAGACAGCCTGGCTGCAGATGTCAATTCTGCTTTACGTAGTCTCAACTTGAATTCATTTAAAAAAAGGCGATGAAATCCTTTCCTGCTGTTTGTTTTTCCCGACTGAAACATGTGACAACTTCATTGACTCAGCGTAGTTAAATACTATCCTTCCGAACTGTTCTTTTGTGAGGCCAAAAGCTCGCATGTATTTTATTGACGTAGTATTTTATTGGGAGGAGTTGGTCAGCCGTAAAAGTAGGTTCGAATCTTCCTGCATTTAAGGATTGTCCTGCGGGATTTTTCAGGTACCTCCTTAATTTCGTCTCGGGTGTACTGTACTGTTTAGCTGCAGAATTAACGCTGGTGCCTTTTTTAACATCGTCGATAGCTAATTTCGCTTTTTCTGCGCAAAATGATTGACGCGTCGTTTTTCTTTTGTATTTTCCCATCTAAAATGAAAAAGAAGCTTTGCTATTGACATTTATAACATACCGATGAAGATATTCAGTAAGAAACATTTTTTACAATTAGAATCGAAATAAAATATAATATTGCTAATAGCAAATACGCGAGAGCATAGCTATGGCTTGATGCAGAAAAAAAAATAAAAAACGTAACTCTTACCTGCCGTATTTAAGAAAAAGTCTTTTTTTGACGGAATATTGGAAGAGAATTGGCGTGCGCACGATTAGGTAACTTTTGAAACACCAAACAAAGGAGGAACGCGTTTGGTGTTTAAACATTGTTAAAGTAGCCTGTCACGTGATCATATGTTATCCGATAGGTGCTGCCACCTGCAGTCAGAGAGGTGTTAATCGTGATTCGCCAACTTAGCCTCTTTACCATCTTATCCTCCCTTCCTTACTTCATTTTCAAAAATGTGAAATTTATGAAAATTGAAATGATGTAACCCAACGTATCAAAAATTTGCCTACAAAAGTCAATTATATTGGCGTTCACGCCGGGAGAGTCGCTTGAATAAGTTATGGATTTCATCTAGTACTGGCCAATTCTACCACATAAATATAAAATTGGCTGAAAATTGTATTTTCACATGCAATCAAGGGTACCTTGAATACTTCAATTGAATATCAGTGAAAGTATATCAATACTAATATATCATTTGACTTGGCATTCTCCATGCCAAAACTGATCATAAAGTATTCAGACCGTCCCGAAAAGATATTAAAATAAACGATCTCATTAACAAGAATGCAACACGGAAACAACTAAAAATGTCACCACTTCTCGCCACTATTATCTCCAATTAGAAGGGCAATAATTTTCGAACTTTATTTGGGGTGCTAAATAATCAACACCTTTTTATGTTTACCAGTCGCTCTGAGTTCTTTCAGAATTGAACTTCTTATTCCGAATGCGCGTCATATGCAGTCAAGTTATTTTGTCATTTGTCCCACAGGACTCATCGATACGGAATGTTTTTACATTTGCGTGACAATAAAGTTCAAGATAGAATTCATAGAAGGAGTCACGAATAAACTTGACAAATGTCAAAATAAAAACTCAAGTTGTGCTTTTGTGGTTCAGTGAGTTACACCGGAAACTCTTAAGTGAAGAAATTAGTAACTAAAAAAGCATATTCATATTCATTTCCTTCACAAACATATTTTCATCAAACTCTTCAGTTGTTTGGATGAACGAAAATGTTGAATAAAGATATGCTCATGGACAAATTGACCAGAAAGATTGAAAATTTCGTGAAAAAATGTGTATCATGTATAGTAGGAAATAGAGTGTAAATTAGGTTCAAGGGATTCCTATATTCGCCTACAATCATTACTTGCATACAAAGTCTACTATATCAAAGAAGTGATGTGCTGTTATGACAAAATTGTTCAACGTTCAATGTTAAAGGACTCTGAGAAAACGTAAGATGTGATTGGAGATAAAAAAGATGGTAGTGAGACAAAATCTATTGATATTGATACGAACTAAAGTATCAATTACAAAAAACCAAAGACGGGCTTTACCAGTCCCATGTGTTTTCAAAGTTCAAATTGAAGTCAAAAAACAAGAACAATCTTAATTAACATCGGCATTACTTGGCAAGTATTTTCGACTTTTTCCGTTATATGCGAATTACTTGAGGAAACCTTCTATGTAGTTTCATTAACTATGTTGACGTTTCAGAAAAATCGATAACTATCAGACTAAAATATCAAGAGGTTATAAAAAATTACGCTGTGACAGTTCTTTACATTCAAATGAATCCTTCGAAAGTTTTCTAACTTGTAATTGGAAACTGTTTTTGTAACGGGTGTATTTTTTGAATGGGGTTTTCAAAATCTACAATTTATTCTGTAACTATTCACTAGACGAAAGCTTTTTGAAGCATGTTGGATTCGAAATTGAACGTCTCTCAAGAAGCGAAACAGGTATTGTGATTTTGTAAACTGTTTGGTGTGTTATTTGATTTGATCAAATATCCTGGCTCCTGTTTCTGAACGATGTGAAGAATCTACAAAGAGAGCCTGTGTGAAAAACTACACAAATATTTGTGGTATTATTACAATACATTTTTATGTGATGATTTTTGGTTCAGTTCTTCCTCCATTAGTTAATTAGACATGGCAAGTTTTGTTGTACATAAGAGGAGAGTTTGACAATGAAATTTGTTTCAAGTTTGAAAAACTATTCCATACATAGAACTTGGTATCATTTGACGAGCTGTTGTGAATTATTGAACATTCAAAGAGTTACGTCATCAGATCCTAAACATTTTTTCCTTTGAATTTTCTATGCCTTTTACGCCATATGATAAATCTTGAAAAGTAGCACCCCGAAAATTATTTTACTGCACAAAATCCGCACTTTACTCATCTAAGTTGGCTCCGCCCTCATGTGAGTCTCAAATTAAGTCATTAGAAGGAGTGGGGAAAACTCTGGGCCGCCTTAGATATTTCAGATCTTTGCTGAAATCTCAGCTAGTTTTCAGTTCACATATCGTTCTGGTATAATCGAATTATAGAAATCCGTAAACAAAACATTAATTTCAATTTCGTGTGTCAAATTATCTTTTGAATTTTAATTGAAATAATATCATCTTTTAACCAGTTCCGACGTTAGTTTTGTTGAAGGATGCAATTTGTTTTCATCATAAAGTGTTTCAGTGTAAATTTGTAAATTGATAAGTTCAGTGATTGGACACGCCTCATAATAAGTGTTAGTATATTAGTCTGAAAAGTTAATTCTCAAGCTAGTGCTTTGCTGAAGCAGAATAAATTATGAACATACTTTTTCATGCCATGTGAACAAAAGTTCGAATTCGGTTTTTACAAAAATCAAAGGCTTGTTCAACAGCTTGTTCCAGTCAGAAATTAGGGAGGACATTTTTTAGAGAATTCATTATTCAGTAATAGCAAAATTATTCATGAGAATAAAGAATATTAATATATCGAAACAATCAATTCCAATAAAATTTTTAAAGAATATACTTTTTCAATCCCAATTTTTTATTCTTTTATAATTGGTTATGATTGAATCATTTATTCTCCAGTAACTATGATTTTGAAAAATTGTTATTTTCATTCAACGAGAGTTGAAAAGATAGTTTTATAAAAAAATTCCTGCAAGTAATTTTTTTACTACTGTTTATCCTATCTATTTCTTATCATCCTAATTAGATAACATGGTTTTTGTATAAATAATTTTGGAAATACCACTTGTCAGTGAATCTACAGGAATAATTTCCCCTCAGCCAGAGCCACTGAGAATGGTTTTATTTCTTTCGGATTTCATAACATGCATGTTGGCATTGATGTTCAACTCTCAGGCTATATAATTGATTTGACCTAGATGATAAATCTCAATAAAAAAAAATTTTTTTGCCTCTTAAATGAAATCAATACAGTTTTTGTAAGTAGAGAGAACTGGACCCACTATTGTTTATTTTGAATTGATTTGATGAATATTATTCGTATAAAACTACGAATTCATTACAAAATAACGAAATCTTTTTTATACCATTGAACACAATGAATTTTAATAAAACCAAATTAATGACTAGAATAAATCAGTCTGATAAAATCACTTTTCTCACATCATATCCTCAACTTCTGATGATGCCAACCTGATTAGCAAAATGCACGTCAAGAGACAGTGTTTTTTGTTCTAATGTGGGAAAGTACTTCCGTTAGCTCAACAGATCAAGTTTCTTTCTAATATAAAGCATTGAAAAGTCTAATTGAGTAGTCAGGAACTTGTATTTTCACATTTTGCCTATAAAATACAATGTTTGTTTGGAACCTTTGTTGTAGTAATGAATGTTACTGGAGTTTTATCCCAACACCAAAGCATTATTTTTAACACTTGGACACGTGTTTCAATCACCAATTGATCGTCTTCAAGGGGAAGATTGAACTGAGATTAGTTCGGCGTTAAAAAAGACAATAACTGAAAGAAACTGACTCAATGGATCTATCAATTCTCTTTTTACAATGGCTGACCTTTCAGGCAACAGGCTCTTCCATTCTCAAAACCTAAAATTCTTACTTAAAATCATCTCCATTGAAAATAAAGAAAAGTTACTTCATATCGTAAACTTATTGCCCATGTGAACATTACCTATGTTCGGATATAACTTTACTTTTCTGATTTCTTATTTTTAGGAAAATATTTTTAGTTATGTATATCAGGATTGCCATATTATTGAATACAGTCTTTCTTTTCCTGAAGTGTAAAAACCCAATTTATTCTTATCCAATTTTCGGAGTGATATAACATAAACAAGAATTTGTTGCTAATTTGAATATTTTCCAACTACGCTAATTATTTCTGTTATTTCCTTGACACCACACTACCATACGATGAAAATCACATTGTAGTGTGATTCACATTCAATTTTCATCATAAACTTGAACACAAAACCGCAATCAATAAATGCGTTTTTTTCTGAATTCAAAATAGTACTCCCCAACGTTGGAGAAATGAAATATTTTGAAATTTCGATTCTAGTAGCCTACACACCAATGAATCAGTTTCATCCTAAATTTAATAATATGCAAATGTATCTACATTCACTTCAAGATAATATTGATACATTCAGCCATGGTAAGTTATCATGAGAATGTAAATGTAGAAGTGTATGAAAGTTGGAAGTGAATAAACTTTAAACATGCCTATATGAATCTAGAATCCTGGATATCAATAATAACTGAATCGTTGTTGAAGACAATACAAAAAAAATCACGTGCCTCATTTTAGGTGACAATTAAAACATATCGCTGGCAACTAGTGTTTTCACAAAATTCGGAACTTTTAGTAATATTTCACAGCAATATCCTAAGGTTATCTGGAAACATTAAAATTCGCATTGTTACACTCAAGTTTCCACGTGTATATCGGCTAAATATTTTTTTCTATTTCAGGTCAACTGCTCTACACGGAAATGAACTTTCATTCACTGAAGAAAAAGTTACCTCATATATAATTTTCAATTAATAGCAAACAAGGTGCAATAAAATCACGTGTGAACGATCTTTTAAAGACTTCCAGTTGGAAATGTATACTTTTGATGGACATGTGTCAGAATTCGCCAATGCGAACCAGGATTACAATGGCAGGACCCTTTGTTCAAATAATTCAAGGCAGTTTTCTGTCAGCAGCCTGCTAAGATTGGGCCACAAAAGGCAAGCTTCGGATGTTGATTCATCTGAAGGTGAGTTTGTTTTTTTATTATTAATATTTTTTGGTGAAGAGAACACGGAAGTGAATCAAGGTTATTTCTTTTTGATAAATAACGGTTGAGATTTACTCATTGTTGTCTATTGTGGAATTCAAGTTCAAGGTTGGAACCTTTTGTATCATCTCTCACCAATAGAAATTTTCATGTTCTTTAAATTCACACATACTTTTTATTTCATTTCCATATCACATAAGTGAGTTCAAGTGTCAACTATTCATTTCATAATTTCTGGAGTAAAACTACTTGTGAAATAACATTATCCCCTTTAGATAATAAATAAAGAAGATTGAAATGCAACAGTGTGAGGTTTAGAAATCAAAGGTTGTAAAAGTTTGGAAAAGTATCTTGAATGTTGAATTATCAATTGTTGGAAATAATAGGATGTTTGAGAATGCTGAACAACTTCATCTAAATTTTGTTGCGAAGTTATATTTTAGGTAGAAATAATTCTTTACTTAATTTTCACCATGGGAATAATGAATATTAATAAATCATTCATGTCATGCGATATGTGATATTAATTTGGAAAAAAGACACAAGAATCTTTTTCATAAACATACAGGAACATAAAATATTGTATAACCAATGATTTCAAATCTGATTCAATAATTCGACGTCAACGAATTTTGCTACGCAAGACTTTAATTAATAAAAATATTTGAATATTCATTTACTTTTTTTTAACTCCAATACTCAGGCACCAATGAAAAAAAAATACTGAGGACCAAAATTGAGACGGATTTTATTTCTTTAATAATGAACTTTGAATAAATTCATTTCTAAAAAGTTATAGAAGAACAACTGATATTTTGAATTCTACAAACCTTTGAATTTCTACTAAGCAGTTCTAATAGGAAAACTAAATTATTCAAAGCTTTGGATAACTTTGAAGTACGGAAAAAAGTACACATAGTATAGCAGCTGACAAATGAAGTGATGATAATGAAATAATGATTTCTTCACAAATATTTGCCGAAATAACGATATTTTGATATATTTTCTGCATGATGTGGTGAATATTCATAAAAGAGTTTAATCATGTCTCAAGTTCATAAATTTTAGGTGGTCAACATAACGTACCACCAGAAATATATTTCTGTCAGACTCCAAACTTCAGCATTTTTCAATTGAATCACGAAAAAATTGAATTTTATTGTAATTCCAGGTATTTTTAGAATAATACACATGTGAAAATCAATATACTTTGAATTGAAGAAATATACGTGTTATTCATTGCACTGCACTAATGTCAGTGAGAAAATGTCAATACGTTCAATTTAGATTATCCTTAGTTTGAAAAACTGCCTCAAAAAGTTGATTGTATGGAAACACTGCGTAGATACAAGTCGATTGAATATTTTTTATGGAGGGTAGAACTGAAATCTCTGAAGTTGAATACATTCATAATGAACACTACTGCCACACACCAGAACTGCAACATTCTTATCGAAGGAAACGAACTATATCAATTCCTAATTGTGACTTTGCGCATTTATATCTACCGCAGTGAACTTCCACTATTACTTTCAGTTATGCATCAATGATTTTCCGAATACAAATCATCAGGAAACTTCGCATGGAAGTTCCCGCTAATTTCACCAGAATATGAAAAAGTGGACTGTTTGGAATGTGACTTTTATTACTCTTCATAGTTCTCATGCCAATATTTCGAAAGCATTCAGAAATCTACTGTATCGGTCAGAAAAAAATCACACAGCTATTATTAATGTCATGACCGTTGAGCAAAATAGATTCATTTCAAAAATCTCATATGGCAGCATGTTCTTCAAAATGTGTTCTGATAACTCGTTTAGTGTGACCAATATACCCCACTCATTCCATATATCTTCAGTTTTTCATTTTCCATTATTATCTTTCATCTTATCTTTTACAGTTACCTGTCACTTGTTGGAGGGAGCAGCACTCCTATTTTATTTTTTTTTTCTTTGTGTTTTTGAAAAGTTGAAAATTCACGAAGATGTTTCCTAAATAAATGTTTCCTGATTTTATTTATTTATATCTTATCCATTGTGTATGAAGTATTCTCACTGCTTGCAGCTATGTTTTTGCTAAAATTTTTCTGAATATCATATCTTGCTCTTCTTCAAGACGAATATTTCTAAATAAAATCTCGGAATATTTATCTCTCCCAACTACCTACATCGTAGGTTCTGGTAGATGCCTGCCAGAAAACAACTACTACCCCGGCTAATACCATGCTGGATATTGAATTATATCCGATAGACATTTATGCAAGATTTTTCACAGAGGTTAGTCTCGCAGATGTTTCTCGTTCATCAAGCAGCAGGACCTAGAGAACGATTTCGAAGAATTACCTCTCATCAGAGAGAAAAGATCTTTTGTTGTTATTGTTTATTGGTACATGGCACTAAACTTCCTTTTTCGAAAGTCTGGAGAAGCAAAGGGAGCGAAGTTTTTCACTATAATTTTTATCTAAAAAATAATTGATGGATTGATAGTGAAAGTTTACCCTATTAGATTTGATAAGGGAAGTAAGGAATTAGAGACACCAAACTTGGATGGTAAAACGCGCATCGAGAAGTGCGTTGCAGTGCTAATATGTGGTAGTAGTGCATGTTATGTATCAATATGAAAGTTTTTAAAGAAGAAATACAAATTCTCGATTATCCTTTTTGATGCTACAAATTGGTGATATCTAGGTTCAAAATCAAACTATCAGCTAGTTTTTTTTAAGCAATCTAGAGAATTTGGGTGATAATGAGTCTTTACGCTATTCTAAAAACGAAATTGTACCAAGACAAATCATCATGGAATTGGACACTAGACAAATTATGTGGCATAAAGAGTGCAATTGTATATTTTGTCAATCATTCGATCGTATTTGACTTGCACCCGATAATACAAATTGATATGATCAAAGTTGAAGTAGAATATTGATTTAACATTCTCGAAACTTCCTCTTCTGCGGTTTACTTTCTGTGCTCCTATGTATGTGATTTGTACAATAATAATTTGCCTAATTTATGAAAGTACATTAACAACATTACATAAAAACGAGAAATAAAAAATTGCTACTCACAGAATCATTATTGACTTGAACCATAACCCAATCGACATTTTATGTCTATGATCAAACCAGTTGGTATTGTCAATATCAGCAAAATTATTAAAAATTATGTCAAAAGTTCATTGATCTTCCGAAAAATTATATTATCGAATACGATACCTTCTTCGATATTAATCAGACATAATCTATAACAAATTATAGCCTTCCACTGTCGGACTTTTCAAAGTGCCGAAATTATATGATTTGTTAATGTGCAACAAGTAATTGACATATCTCAGTCATATCGAAATACTTCAGAGCATTACAAGTAACCTTCAGACGTGTGTTTCACTAACCGAGTTAGCATCATCAGAAAACGACTCCAACTGAGTGTGTTACTTTCTTGTTACTTTCTTAGGAAAAGCTGGAGTTTGAGTGTTGGTCGCTGAAGATGTTGAGGTATCCCAGATATTGAAGCAAATGTTGAATTTAAGTTTTATCCATAATTTATATACCATTGATATCAAGACGACCAGTCTATGTTATTCAATTGGAGAGAGACGCTTCTTTTCTGTAGGAAATGTGAAAAGTCAATCATAATTCAAGTGCTTCACATTAAATTAACAGGTGTTTTGCCAGAATTAAAAGCTGCATACAGGTTTGGATGTTTTATAATTCGCTTTGAAAGTTTTTTTGAGGACAAAACACAAGCACTACAGATAAATCCTCAAAGCGCTCTAAGAGTGGTGCCTATGCGAATGTAGTGATTCCATTGGATTTGAATCGCTGTGGAGATTAAATCTACTTGGAAAAACTTCCACTTCTATTCCACATGAATGCAGGTCTCCAGATGAAAGAGTTTGAAGTGTACTGAGTTGAACCTCGAAACGATGAACAGCCACAGTAAGTCGCGTATTTCTGATATGTATCGCTCTTGGGGGAATCAAATGTGCCAAGTCACTTGAACATTTCCCCTGAAAGTATCTTCGATCTTCCAGACTATCGAAGTTGCAAGTGATGTTCACGTCTCCAATCAGGCAGATGGCTCTTTTCTGGATGAAATTCTGCAGCTTCAGGAATTGCTTACATGAGAACAATACTTCAAAGGTCTTATCTGAGCTTTATAAAGCATCAAAAGTAGCTGAGGTGTGTACAGCAATTTCAGCGACATGATTGTGCCAAGACATATTGGTGTCCAATTCAACCCTCAACAAACTTATCGTAGCAGAAAGTGGAATATTCTGACCTAATATTATTATAGCAGGGGAGCCCACGATGCAAAATGGGGATTTACTCGAGCGTCATTGAGATATATTAGGTTGCAAAGCTTGGATGATAAGAAGAAAAAAATGTTATATAAGATATACCTTTTCATCGGTGGGGGAAGCGGCTGTAGATTTTTAAATATGTAAAAAATTACTGTTGCATGGACATACTCGAGCGCGTCAGGTATTGATAGCATCAATGTCCTACGTATTTTTAATAATGTTGGTATGTTAATCTGATCGTCTGCATGATGTGGAAGATTGTACGTAAGGGTTAAAAGTGAAAAGAAAAAAAATTAATCGAGCGCGTCAGATTTTTCAAGGGGGTGGTTAGTGCAACAAAAAAAAGCTCTCATTCACCAATCTGACGATTTCGATCGGACGCAAACTCGCGGCCATTATTATAATGTGCAAAAAAAATTCGCCATTTTGAATTACTCAAGCGCGTCAGATTAAGATATATTTGGTTCATCTTTATGTCTTAGACAAGCTGTCTCATAATCTGACGATTATCTAGAGGGATTCGCTCAATCTGACAAGAACAATATTTTTTTTGTAATTTTTTTCAATTCATTGAACTCAATTAATTGAAAAGCTCTGGAAATAGTATGCAAATAAATAAGTGTAAGTTTTTTAAATAGAATACTTGTATTTGTAAGAAAGTAATTTTTGAAAAATGCTCAGAAAAAATTTATTTTTTATAATCAATTGTTTAATTAATGAAGAAGAGAGAAATGAAACTTTCTATGTTTTTTACCACTTTTATTTGAAACTAACGTTACTGCAGTTTCGTCCTATAAGGACATTTTCAAACTCATATATTGTATAAGGACATTTTCAAACTTATATATTGTATATTATGTATAAGTTTGAAAATGTTCTTATAGGTGGAAACTGCAGTAACGTTAGTTACAAATGAAAGTGGTAAAAAACATAGAAAGTTTAATTTGTCTTTTCTTCATTATAATTTCCTACGACGTAGTAACGGCTGCATCTATCAATTAACTGATTAATTGATCATCATCTTCATCTCGAACGAGTCTCTGTGATCAGCTGTGATGGCGTCATGGCAACAGAATTCAGTGTGGGGACGAGAATGTCGAAATGACGTTTTTTTTTAAACTTTGCTGCCTTCCCCCTTCTTTACGTTACTCTCAAATTATCAGATTACTGAAATATACACTTTTTAGCAGGTAATTAACTCACCCTACCTTAACCTGACGCGCTCGAGAATTTCTGATGATCAATTTTTTTTTACTAATCTGATCCTTTATCCCTCACAGGCGGCCTTATATATCAGCTTTGGTGGAGGTACTTAACCGAGTACAAGGTATCCCTCTGTATATTATTCTGCCGCTCTTCAGTAAATCCCGAAATTCCCGTTTGGGCTTCCCTATTATTGTAATAAAAAATGTGTAGATAAATTCCATAAAACATAAAATCATATTCCATACAAGCAGTAATACCAATACCAATAAGATCAACAGAAATTCATGTTATATTTATTCACAATATTCACCTACCAAAATTTCTTTCAAGTCTATACCCAATCTTAAATGTGTATTCCATAAAA
This sequence comes from Leptinotarsa defecta, assembly GCA_015342085.1. Lineage (NCBI taxonomy): Eukaryota > Metazoa > Arthropoda > Insecta > Coleoptera > Chrysomelidae > Leptinotarsa > Leptinotarsa defecta. The sequence continues at coordinate 1,655 of WOGO01004012.1, read as the reverse complement.
CGTATTGCAATGATCAAAATATCCCAAATATTGAAACTATGAGGAATTTGAATACTAAATTCTCAGTAACAAACGATCAGGAGATGAAGAGATAGATCGGGTGTTCTATTTGAAAACCGAAAATAATAAAGCACCTTTCAAAACGTGATTTTTTTTGTAACATATAACTTATATATGAACATATTCACACTCATCTTGACATTACAAATATTTTGAGTTAATACGCTCTATTGGGACACACCGTACACATGGTGAAGCTAAGAAAAGTTTTGTCAATATTTAACAGTTTTTGAACTTCGAAATTGAACTTCATTAAACAAAATGTTCGGATCCTCGAACAAAAACCACAAAGAAATAATAGTCCATTCAAATTAATAAACTCCAAATTTAATTAAACTCAAATACCACTTAAAATGCTAAAGATACTGCCTCATTTGAATGCTGAAAGAAACAAAGAACCGAAAAAGGAGCTTAAACAAAAGTTAATCAAATTAGGATCAAACAATTGTCTAATTAAGTCTTTTCCAAGACGAGAGGATAATCAATTGGTATATTGAGGTCGGGCTAGTGTCTTACGTATTCATAGGAAGAGACTACTTCAATTCGGTTAGCATCAAAAAGCCAATTACCATTCCGAAGAAATTTATGCGCCAACAGCACACTTTTCTAGAATGAAAAATTAAATATTTTAATTCAACAGTGCACTGAATCGAATACTAATAGAACGTGATTGAAACTATTGGGCAATCCTCGATTTTGAACATTCGCAGGAAACCCGATTTGGTCGATGCGAAAATACGTCTTTGTGGAAAAAGTTTCATTGTGTTGTATGTATTTTTACACATAATATACAAAAAACAACAAAACAGTGTGAACACTTTTTTGAAATACGTCGATTGAAGACAGAAAACCAGTAAAAGTGGCATATCTCTATGAAGAATAGTTCATTTTCATCTCGCTTTTGATATCACCTACTACGATTAAATTCACCAAACAAAAGTATATTCACCACTTTCACCACCTTCAAAATATAGAAGAGATTAGTTCAAAACACCTTGTTTTTGAGGTGAAGTAATATTGGTTGAACTTCAAGATCATTGGAAGTGCGTGAGAATGAATATAGGTATTATATCAGAAATAGACAATCGGTAAACATGGAATGAAGGAGAACAAGATGAGAATAGTTGCTAAAGAACTACACGCTAAAAGAGTTAAAAAAATATATCAACTTTTGAAGATTTCATCTAGAGAGAAGTATATTTTAAACAGTTCCTTGAAAATGGATAGTACTTGACTATCCATCGTGAAGATAGATATGAATATAGTGGCGAAATCTCAACATACTCATAATATAGAATATAACAAAAGTAAATCAACAACACTGACATATTATCCATTTCAAAACTCCTTCTATATAATATATCGGGGAAGTATCAACATCAAACGAATGGAAGGAAAACATTACAAGTTACATTTTATTTTTTTTCAAGTCCCAAGAAGGAAGGAAGATTTTTGAAGAATGAAAATTTTGGCTTCCGAATTAGTATGTTATAACATAAAAAATAAAACAAATTTGGAAATAGCAAATTATGCAATCTGGTGTGAATGTTAAATCGAAATGAGTTATAGAGGAGAACAAATAGTTTTGAAAACAT
>WOGO01004010.1:0-11108 GCA_015342085.1 Leptinotarsa defecta | reverse complement strand
GCGGGCCCGTGCAGCAAAAGTTGCACAAAATCAAGAGTCTTTGGTTCACGCAGAGCTGATAAGCAGGCACGAGTTCGTTCAGAAAGACAAGCGGAGCTGCAGGCAGCTAGAAGAGCGATAGAAACGCCAGAGCAATCGCAGGCCGAGATGTGGTAGGTATTCTCGGTCGCAGGCGAGAAGAATTCATAATGCAGAAATGCAGAGCATGCGCCGTCAAAATTTCATGCGTAAGGATTGGTCTGTATTTAATGGTAGCCGCGAGCGAAGCCGCGGGTAAAAGCTATTATTCCTATAAAAACACATTTTGACATCTCTTGTCAGTTAATTAGTTTCATGTTATCGCATTTGCTGTGAAGTGGCCGTGTCAGGTGACGCCGAATCATATGGTTACCAACAAACAGTATTATTTACAGCTCGCGCGTTTCATTTGAAGTCACATTTAAAGTTTTTGCTGGTGTTAATTGTCTTTCATAATAAAGAACAATAATTAGGAAATGTGTGTTCCTGACGATATCAAAAAGGCTGCAAAAAAAATTTAATTGAATTGTTGCCAAAAAATCGGCTCAGCAGTACGACATTGCATACTCTAATCTTCTTAGCTGGTGTAGACTTGAAAACGTCGAAGGAAATTTCAGCAAAACGGTCTTCTTAGCCTATCTAGAAGAGAAATCAAAAATATGGAGGTCGTCAACTTTGCTGTTAATACAAGCAAATATTTCGAGGTAATAGCATTCTTAAAGCGGAAAAATGAAAGGTATAGGCCCAAAAATGTGAAAACTCCTACGTTTGAACAACTCCAGAGGTTTATAAATGAAGCCCCAGATGAAAAATATTTGATGATGAAAGTTGCTACTATTTTCGGAATATATGGAGCCTATCGGCGTGAAGAGCTCTGCCATTTATTAATAGAAGACATTAAAATAATGGGTAAATGATTGAGTGTTCAAATTCCAAATACAAATAAGAAAATAGGTCGTTCGTTTTGCATTGTTGGAAACAACATTGTCTATTATAATAAATACGTTGCATCACGCCCTTTAGTTATCAATCATTAACGTTTTTTTTTATGAAATACTCAAATTATAAATGCAATGCCAACCCAGTTGGTATAAACACGTTTGGGGAAATGCCCTCTACCATTGTTGAGTTTCTGAACCTCCCGGAACCAAAGGAATATACAAGTCACTGTTTCAGAAAGTCTTCTGCTTCTTTGTTAGCAGAATCAGAAGCAAATGTAAAGGATATTAAGAAACACGGAGAATGGAAGTTTACAATAGTAGCCGAAGGTTAATCGATCAATCTATTTCTGAAAAAAAGGCTATTGCTGAAAAAAAAATCCCAGCGTAACAACATCATCCTCTTCACTTCAAGAATTGAATGCTAATGCCCATGAAATTGTCAGCGCAGCTAGTTCAAATATATTACAAGGACCTTCAACATCGCAAGGTATTAATATCAGCAGTTGTTCTAATTATACTTTTCATATTAATGTTCATAAATAATTATAATAATGTAATCAATGTATATAATACCTTCGTAACAGAATTTAATTGTATCTATATCTATTGTTCACACTAAAAATTCCTGGAAAATTTAATTATTATGTTTTGTTTATTTGTATTTGGTCGAAAAAATCATGTTGAAAATACTTTTATTACTAGTGTTAAAAATATTTTAACACGCTACTTTGTAAACATCATCTTTCAACACTCTTGACAACCATTAAAAATGTCACTGTTAATGACAGTTGTACAAAAAATACATATTAGGTACGTTTTTATCGAAAAAATCTATTAGAAATCTTTCTCAATACTGGATATGGATAATATCTCGAATATTATGCATATCTGAAATAATATATAGAAACAATATACTGACTATATGTGAAAAGTATACAATCATGTTGGGAATCGCACTTAAAAGTTAAGACCTCTTTAATCCTTAACTCGCACAAGTTTCGACTTTTGAGAGTAACAGTTCGTAGGGGAGCGACAGCTGGTTAACGGAAAAATAGATTTTGAACAGACCACACCTGTATTTATTTGTTTGAAGTCGCTTTCCAAAACTTTTTTTGTTATGCAGAGCTTCCAAAGACGCATTTGCTTATGAAATAAGTTCATCATTTAGGAACAAATCATAGGTTGCTGTGATGAAAAATCAACACTTCAAAAAACCATATTAGGCACTTTTTCATCGAAAAAATTTATTCAAAAAGTTGTTTGAAATCTTCCCAAACACTAAACTCAAATATAATGAAAAACAGCCATTTCGCTACACTCGGTAAAAAATTGTTATTGAATTAATCGAGACGATAAACTTTCAGAAGTCACCAGTCCAATATAATTCTTGTGAAAGTGATCGTTGCGTTGCCCAGTCGTCGTATTTGATATTGATATCTATGTATTTACTTTCCATGGACTCCGTTACTTTTGCGGTCAAATGCTTTCCTGTCCAATTGAAGTGAATGGTGTGGCGTAGAGCAAATAGTTCATTTCAGAATGTAATCGTATTAAAATCCTCATTTCATTAAACATCGAATACTCCATTGGCCATTGCCATTACTAGTAATGACATCTAATTAAGTTCTATGATGAAGTAGGTACATCAATTGCAAGGGCAAGGACCTCTAATAATTAATAGGTGTGATGAAAAAAGTATATACTCACCTTGTGAATTAGAGAATGAAAGATGAAACCTCATCACAATTTGGAGTGTCAAATAGACATCAGTCAAATGATACAGGCACCTGAATATAACGTAGTTTCAAAGAGAAGGTCTGCTCGGCAGGGGGAAATGATCTTCACCCATGAACAATAAGTTTTTCAAGATGGTATATGATGCAATATACTGATTTTTGGTGATATATTTATATTTCAGCGGCAGAAAAATTCAGGATCACTTGGTCAGTTGTAAATATGCATAATTCACACCATTTTTTTTAAATTAACATTGTACAAATAATATGCAAAACTTTGAAATCGTGGAACGAATTTGAATCCAATAAAGTTATTTTATCATGCACAGAAATGTGTAAAGTGAATTACATAAACAAATATATTATATATTGTTACTAAAGTTAACCAGTTTAGTGATCCAATAATTTTTCTGGAAAAACGTTGGTTGGGTAACAGGATAATTTTTTTCTTAAAAAAACAATAGTTTTCTTGCCAACGTTTCAAATTTATTTTAATTCTTCTTCAAGGCTCTGTAACAATGAATTTTCGTAAATATACTTTCCACAAAACTTATACGATTATTATCGTTTCAATTTCACAAAAAATAATGAGTTCCTAATTGAGTTACTCACCGAAAAGTAGTTTTTTTGTGTTGATAGTATTACTATTTTAAAAACGATCAAACATATTAGATATATATTTAAAGAAAATAAAAAACTTTGCAACAACCAAATTTCCGAGACAACACTAACACAAAACGACTTGAAACAAACGAATGGCTTCATCTATGAGTTTTATTATTGAAATTTAGTTGTTGCAATTATTTTTAATTTTTTTTAAATATGTATCTAATATGTCTGATGATTTTTAAAATAGTAATATTATCAACACGAAAAAACTACTTTTCGGTAAGTAATTTAATTAAGAACTCATTATTTCTTGTGAAATTGAAACGATAACGATCGTATAAGTTTTGTGGATGGTATGTTTATGAAAATTCATTGTTACAGGGCCCTGAAGAAGAATTTGATTAAATTTGAAACGTCGGCACGAAAATAATTGTTTTTTTAAGAAAAAATTGATCCTGTTACTCAACGTACCGTTTTTCAGAATAGTTACTAAATATTCGAATTTCTAAAATCAATTCATGTTGATCGCTGGCTGTAAATATAAGAGATACTAGTTGTTGCCCGCGGCTTCGCCCGCGTAGAATTTAGTAGTTGTAGTACTAATCAGTACTGTGTTGCTATATTGCTGCTGTTCCAATGTTTTGACAGAATCAGAATCAACGAACTTAGGCGTGCGCAGCGTTATAGAAGAGTGTTTTCAAAAATTGTTCTACTGCGCCATCTAGTGGCAAGTTACAGAAAAATTGATAGCCTAAAAACCTTCTCTATGAAAAGTTACTTATATATGTCAAGTTTCATCACGATCGGTTGAGCGATGTAGAAGTTTATCACTTACCAACCAACCAACCAACAAACATCTATTTTTATATATTAGATATGAGAAAAACTTCAATTGAAGGTTTCTACTAACGCACCAGAACCTAAAAACAACGATTTTTGTTATTGTTGTCTGCATGTTTGTCTGTGAGGTTGTGCTCGATTAACTGATTTGGGTGTGGTTTTTACTAATATGTTGCAGTAACTTGAAATTTATTGTTTGATTTATTTCGATCGATTCATGAATAAAATGAAAAAAATTATAAATCAAAGATATGCAAATACATGAGAATTTTTTCCTGTTACAAAATCTGGGGAAACCAACTACGAACCAACGTAAAAAAAATTCGCAAGCAACAGCTTGTGGGAGGTTGTATAACCTTTCACAATGTAGAAAAGGAACAGAGCCAAATCGATGGAGATTTTCTAAAATTTTGAAATTGGCAAACTGAAAGTTCACCCCGAAAAGTTACTGCGAAGAGAGTGAGAGAGAGAATAATCTATGGATATTTCAATGCTCAATTTTCTTTAAATGGTTGTCGTTTTGGAAAACCATCCTTTCCCCTTACCAAAACCAAAAAAGACACTTCTGAACAACGCATCAATTGCAAATGGCTATAATTTCTTTGACATACGTATGAAGCATTGATTCCTCTGCACCAGAAATGCACTACTCTTCTCAACTAAACTTTTTTCATCAACTAAATTTATCGTCTTAGATGAAGACACCAAATTGATTGGCGAAACGCACGTCCTAAAGAGTGTTGCATTTCTGGTGATTAAAAAGGTGCTTGTTTTTGGGTCCTTCATCCTGTTTTTGAAGGGATATCTTTTGGTTACTCATGCACAATATTTAACGAGGTCCTGCGTTGGAATGTGCGATTTCTTGCAATCCTCATACTGAATAAGGAATCACTTTTAATTTCTTATCATCATTATACTAAAATAAATTTCAACAGACATAATTTTCTACACCTTTTTGGAAGTTTTCTATTTTCAATGTTCAGTAGTAGTAAGTAAAAAGATATTTCTCGAAAATAACGATTCTGCTGATAACCGTTTCATGTTCTTCAGTACAGTACTGTTAATAGAAAAAAGTATATTTAAAATTTAATGAACACCGATTTCTCAATAAATAAAAAAGGTAACAACCGGTTTGAGGGAAAAGTCTAGCAATGAATCCTATTAATTCAAATTTTATTAGGATCGTAGGAGAGCTATATCCTGAATTCTGTCAGCATTATCGTGAATGGTAAAATTATTCAAATATCATGAGTATAGCAGAAAATCTTGTTGCAATGATTGACCACAACTTGACGATATACATCTATAAACTCCTACAATGCTCGTATTCGTCACTGAATTCGTGACATCCATATTGTTTTAAAATATTTTTATGGGAGTTTTATTTTTTTTTAATTCTCAATTATGTACACAATAAAGTACACAGTGCATCAGTAAACTCTGCAATATAGTTGAAAATAACTTTACGTTTAACTTAACTAGTTTTTTTAGTTTCATTTGAAAGTGTATTACAAGGTGTATTACTCTCTTTTCAATAATATATATTTCACGAAGTTATCTTTTAGTTAAGAACAAATATACTTTGCATCATGGTGTCAAAATTTCAATAGCCCTCTTTGAATTTTGATGAAAATTCCACATTTAATGTGGCGCTACGTTGAAGTGAATAATAGATAATGAAACTTTATCAAACCTAAGGTTGCATTGAGTCTTATTTTGTAACAGTGGTGCAATGTATAAAAAATTACAACAAAGTTATATCATGCAGCTTCAATTAAGCATATGTGCTAAAAATTGAGCAAGAAACAATTTAGAATAGTAATCATGTTGACTAGTTTGTGGTAATTTCACAATTCAATCGGAACAAAAATTTATACTGATAATAAAAGAGTATAATTCATCTCATATTTTTTGCAATTCTCATTTCTATACTCAGATATTCTGTATTTCAAAAGAAAAATTCGTGAAATCATTTAGTTCACAGGCGGTAGATTCCCACTGCTTACTTTTGAAAAATGTTTGGGTCTGATGAAACCGATGACTGATCAAATACAAATTCTCAAAATGAAGATCAACAAAAACACTCTTCTGATAACTATAAACAATTGAAATAAATGCAGTTTGGCAGTTATTATCATACACACTTTTTTGGGAATGTCATGTCTGGTGTTCCTAATTCTAGCCGCACTGTCGATTGAATTTGACAAATATTATTATTCAATTAACTACAAATCATTCTCAAAATCTCAAAAAAGGAAGTTCGCAAACACATTAGTGTTCAGTGTTTAAACAAAAATGTAGAGGAGTAGAAAGCCAAAACCTTTCTTTCTCAAAAACTAATCTCTCCTGAAAATATATCCTCCTTCAATTTGAACAAGATTTATGTAGCTGGGATTGAATCAAGTGTACGAATATCATTACGTACTGTCATCGTGACATGAGTAAATTCAACTCATCTGTATCAAAAAGTCGTAATGTCATGAGTGGATTGGGTGCGTTATCTTGTAATGTTATCCAAATTAGTTCTGAAGAGGCAATAAGGAAAGTGTCTCATTCCGAAACATCGAAGTCCGCCATCGAGTATAGTGTTCCATGTGAGTGAAATTTCATCTCTTTCATATACTATATTATGTAGCGTTCCTGTGAATGATATCAATTTTCATAACGAACATTTGAAGAGAAAACTGAATAGGAAAAAGTGATTTTTTTTCAACTCAGTGTTCATATAAAAGTAGTTTCGAAAGTACATTTACTTCCGTGTAATTGAATGTTTTAATGAAAGTAGCTGTTTCCAGGGCGCAGTTTCTTCCAGTTTGTGAAAATTTCAACTTTTATGCATGATCTGCACATTTTTCTCAAGATTTCATTCTGAAATTACTTGTATTTTTTCTGTTGTTTAGGTTTCCCACATTTATTCATAAAGATGAAGAAGTAGAGAGCCAAAACTTAACTTTTTCAAAGATTCTCTGAAGTTTCTAACACTATAATATTTATATCAGTGACTTTTTCAATGATCATATAAGTCAAGCCGTTGAAAGGTACACATCAAATTCTACGGAAGACGTATTGATGTCATCCAGAAATATTATCTACACTTGCGAAGTAAGTGATCCATGAGTCAATCAAACGAAATGAACCGTTTACCATTATACAATTTCAGTTTATCACAATGAAATTTATAATCTTCATTCAGTGTTTGATCACATGGAGCTCAATCTGACATGGTGGGGTTTATTCGATAATGGTTATTAGATACCAATACCTTGAATATTTTTGTTCATAAGTACTTGCTGATGGTTACTGGTCCTCAATCACCGTTCATGACCTCCACTCTAACATTCCTTGTCTTAGTTATGTAAAGGATATATTTTTATGGACTTAGCTTTGCTGACTATAAACTGTCGGGTTTCCTTGTTGCAATATCTGATATAAAATCATTAAAATTGTTGTAAATTATTAGGTACATTAATTCCGTTGCCATCAAGTATACCAGAAAAACTGTGAGATTATAGCACGTGTAAATAATAATTGATACTCATTTTCAGACAATCCTGAAATCAAATTTTTAGTTCTATTGTATAATATAATGAAAACAGCGTCACCAAAAAAACTGACAAACTTCATTTCTTTCCATTGAAGGTATCTACATCTGAAAATACCAAACTTGAATTACCAAATGATTCTCCTGAGTAAATTGATGTTGTTGTTGATATCATGGACACTTTTGTTCATGTGACTGGGATTGCATAATCATTAGATGAAAACTGTTATAGTTCTGTTGTTGACATCACCATAAATTTTATAAGTGTTATAATCAGAAACATACTTTCTACTATTTTTAGAACGAAATCTCCCCCAAACATATCTTTGTACTCGCTTATCATTAAGTTGAATAATTTTGATGAAGATGAATGAAATTTCAGAGGAAAAATATTGTTTTTCTATTTATCTTTTGCTGAAAACCATTGATTTTCAAATTGCGAAAGAGATTTTCAGTTAATAGTACCTACAAAGAAGTTATTTTATAAAAATAATTCCTTCCAAATAGTGTTTGAAATAATTACCCAGGTATTTTACAAGGTATTTACTGATATATATCAGTAAACTATCCGAATATATTCGGATAGTTTCTTTTTTTTTTTGAGATTCCATGTATTATATCAAAATATGGTAAAGAAAATGAGGAAGATCTCGGAAATAATAAAAAACAAATTGAATAAATATAGCTGTCATAGAAACCGATACTAATACATGGTTAGCAATCGGTACTACTTGAATTAGAGGTGATATGAAGGTTTCTTAGCTGTCATTTGTGATATGAAGGGGTTGATTCTTCTTTTTATTTTCCAAGACCTATCTCAAAACTTTTATTTCTATAACCATGTTGTAACACTGTGTGGTTCTTTCGGGAAGACCAATAGAACTGTAAATAATTAATTGTTATAACTGTCAGTTCTTTGTGGATGTGAACGATTGAAATTCAGCTTGTGCATAATATCATTTAGAATTTTGAATTGCTAATTTATGTTACACAAAATTTCTTGAATACTCTTAACGGAAGGTAAATTTTCTTGGGTTTACATTCACGTTCTATTCGAGCACGATCTTGATTGGATTTGCTACCAGCAACGGAACCTCAAATTTGTACGTGTAGACATTAACTCAAATATTTTCCTTATACTAGATTAGTTTGAACACTTTACAAACAGTTTAGTGGTAGATATTGGTAGAGTAAACAATATCCGAATTGAATTCAATTTGAAATACTTCTCGACTGACTGTTTTGTAGTAAATCGTCACAAATTATTTGAGTACGAGTCAACCTGAATAACTTCTGAAACAATAATTTACAGGAAAAATAAAAACACAGGTCAAAAATTATACAGGAAACCATATTTTGAAATATTCGTTCTAGAGACGAATATGGAAGCAATAAATCAGAAAAAGAGATTTTTTAATTAAATCTTGAATCAAAATATTTGATGACTGGACAATGGGGAGAAAACATTTTCTATAGTAAATGTTCAAAAATGTTTCCACCAACTTCCATACAATGGTACAAACGAGTTTTCATTGCCACCCTCACTTGGTTGAGAATCTAGGAAGTTATTTCTCTGCAATGCCTCATGATATTCTCTCTCAAATCTTCCAATGTTGTTGATTCATATACTTTAGACTTCAAATGACCCCATGAAAAGAAATCTACAGGAGTGAGATCCAGAGACCGTGGTGGCCATTCTGTAAGACTTCTTCTGCCAATCCAGCGACCAGGAGAATGATCACCTGAATATTGTCACACTAGAGCTGCATAATGAGGAGGTGCACCATCCTGCTGATGGTGCGAGAAAATGTATTATATCCTTCTCAATTTCCCTTTTGATGTACGGTATTATTCGATTCTCCAACATATCCAAATATTTATCACTAGTCAAATCATCGGTGATAAAAAAAGGTCCTATGATGATCACCTAAAATTCCTGCCCAAACATTTAGTTCTTGAGGTCATTGGGCATGAAATTGACGGTATAAATGAGGATTCGTATCGCTCCAATATCGACAATTTTGCCGATTCACCTCTCCATTCAAACTAAAGGTACATTCATCCGAAAAATAAATTGTATACAAGAAATTCTGATGCAAGTTGATCCGTTCAGTGAGACCTTCACAAAATTCGATACGTCTGTCGAAATCATCTTCGTTCAATTTATGAACTAGTCTAATCTTATATGGATGAAATTTGTACTTATGAAGGATCCTGGAAACATTTGTAAGACTGATTCCTGATTCTCGAGATAACTTAGTAAGAAATTCCGAATTTTCTATTAGTCCAACGTACCCTAAAACTGCAGAATAAATAGCTTTATCGTTGACAGCTCCTGAACGGTTATGCTTTTTATTATTAACAGATCCAGTGTCCATAAATTTGCTCAATAATTCCGAAATGTATTTGTGTTGTACATTTCTTTCTTACCGGCAGCAACTCTAGTACTATTTTCATTCTGGTAGTACATTCTACAATTCTAGAAGACCTGCGACAGAGAATTGTTCAAGAATGCCGATTTCTGACTCCGGATATCTTCAATAACACAGGTCTGCAAAAAAAAACTTAAAAGAAATTGTTTCGATTTCGTTAACTGATCTTAATGTAGTTTTTCGCGCGGATTTCAAAAATAACATTTGTTTTTATCTATCACGTAAGGTTTGCCTACAAAATAAGGATGAAATGATTGAAAAAGTACAAAAAAAACGAGGAATTGTGGATTTATTTTTATTATTTTGAAATGAAGTAAAAGCAAAAAAAAACAATGCTACATAGCTATACTGAGCATAATAGTGATACACAAGTGTTTGCAAAGTGATTATATGTCTTCTTAAAAATTTTTTCATTTTCCGTCAAAGCTTCTTTTGGTACTTTTTCGGCTGTGTTCTTGTGGATGCTTCTTTTTCAATATTCAACAGTTGTCTGCCATCATGTTACATTCCATCGAACTTGGTATCTGCGTTACATTTCTTTTATATCTTGATGGAACCGATCTCCTTGTTCCTCACTTACAGCCCCTAAATTTTTGGGAAAGTAGTCCAGATATGCGTGAAGGAAATGGACTTTGACACTCATGTTGCAGCTCCACATTTTGTAGTTTTGTATCAATTCATTTTGTAGTTTGGGTCTTTTTTGTTTCCAAGAAAGTATATTATAACAAGTTTGAATGAATTCCAGGCAATTTTTCTTTCATTTCCATTTTAGTGACAAAGCTTTCATCTTTTAAAAGTTTTCTTATGTCACGCCCATCGAAGACTTCTTCTTTCAGTTTAGCATCGAATATACCAGAAAAATTTTCAGAAAGATACTTGAAACAATCTCCTTCTTTGTCTAATGCTTTCATAAACTGTTCCATTAGCCCCAATTTGATATGGAGTGGTGGAAGTAAGATTTTTTTAGGATCCACTAAACTTTGTTTTTCAA
>WOGO01004009.1:0-13700 GCA_015342085.1 Leptinotarsa defecta | reverse complement strand
TCGTCACCAATTTCAAAGACGAAACACTTATGGTTTTTTTTGTGGAATGCTAATGTAACATAAATGCTTGTTATTGGTATTATCGACATGGTTGGTTGAGTTTACATTTTTGAATATATGGATAATCATACATTTGCTAATAGATGTCCATTTCTTCATGATCAAATTCTGGGTTTGCTACGATTGAATAGTGACCCCATGCTAAAGTGTGATAAGTACCTACCACTGAATACCGCTTATCATCAATAGAAGATAATGCAACTTTTTCTTGAACTAACGACTTTACTTGATGTTCTTCAGACCTGATGAGATTTTAGGTCACTTCTTTGAAGTACAGTTCTAGAAACATTTCACATAATCCTTTTAGTTTTAACAACTAACAACTTAACTTTCTTTGCCTTTCTAACCACACCATAGTTGCGAATAATATCTTTAATATCATCATTTTCCAAAATATTATCATTAGTTTGAACTTTGCATATAATTTCGATCAATGAAATCAGTCATTGGTACACCATTGTTCTCTTCTTCATCATTCCAATAATTTTCTTATTTTTTTGAGGGATATTTCAAACATATTGATAGGGTAGTCAGAAGTATTTGTGACACTGTTGAAAATGGAACCGTATGGGTTCTGGTCTGTATAGAGGGCAGAGCAGCTATTGAAACGAGGTAGCGTATATTGATGGTTAAACCCATTGATTGCCGTTTTTGCTAGGTCCAATATACTCATTTCCACATGTATCAGTTTATTCAGGTACAACTGTAAGTTGTTTAGCTCCATTGCGACAATATCCTTATTAAAAATTGTACAGTTTTTAACTGTGGTTTCGAAATATGTGCCTCAGCGCCGTATCTTCCGAACCAATCAGTTGCAAGTTTTACATTCACTAGAGAAAAAAATTTGAAAAAACTGTCTCTTCATGAAAGAGAACATACCAAATAGTGCATTGTTCATGAGCTTGAACAAATTCTCCTCAGATTCAATATTTGCTGTTTTTCTCAAGGTGGTGTTCAAATCTTTATAGGGTTTTTTTGACCACGGAGATTAGTTGAATATCAGAACACAAAGTATTTTCGTTAGGGTTAATCCATGTTTCAATGCTTGCTTCAGGGACCTATAGTGAATAACATATTTTTTTTTAGAATTTAGTGTGGCCTTCAGCTTGAAATTTCCTACAGTATATACAGGTGGTTTTCCAGACTTTGTATTTATATGTTTAGGAGAGAATCTTATATCTGAATGTCGGTTGTGCAATTCTTAAGGGTACTCTAAATCAACTTCATGAAAATATCCTACATCGCCGTCATTAGATAAGCCCAGCCATTTGCAGCCTCCATATGGTAGATATTGACTCATGATTCAACCATATTGATTATCATAATCAAACTAGATCAAATAAGATTCAGGTCCGAAAATCATAGCTAGACATGTACCTATTGAGTTTTATTTTAAATAAGAATCACTTTGTATTTGTTTTGGCATGTGAAAAAATAGTTGAATAACAGTTTTGGTAAATAGGAAGAATAAAAAACGCTTTTGAAGAAAAAAAGAAAAAGTTTGCGTTTTATTTATAGCAGTATATTCAGAAACGATAAACATTGTGCCGGTCTTCGAGCGGATATACTAATAGTGCACATTTCTAGGTAAATATAAACAAACTATAGTTGCTTATTCACTTAGAAGCGAATTTTAAATCGATTTCTGCAACATCAGAGGAGTCGAATCAAACAATAATCAAGTGAAACATCTTTAAGAACTAAAAACCTCAATATACGCACTGAAATATAAGTTGCTAACATGGTCAACTTCCTGAATACTCATCACTTCTTTTATTTTCAATCAGACATAACTTTGTCTAATTAACCTATAACCTCAGCAACTTAACCAGGTAGATGGCTAGTATCGGTAATAAATTTCATCAAATCAACAATTGCACCTTCAAACTTTGCCTTGCTGAACTAGTCGCCTAATATACAATTGATTTTTAGGTGAAATCATTTTAATATAAATAGTGTGATGTAATTTCTGATAATTCTACCTTAGCATTTTCTATAAAATCTAGTTGGAAAACATTTTCTTTTAAAAAACAAATAATGAAACAATTCAACGATTACAATCCAAATAAAGTGATGCCAATAAGACTTCTCTATAATAGTAATGAAAATGAAAATGAAAACTATTAAATAAAATTATCTTTTTCTCTCCAGCAATTGCCTATAAGTGATTCTGTCCACAAACCCAGGAAAAATGATAAATTGCCAAAGAAATGTAAAAAGTAAGAAAATATTTTTTTTGTTCGTTATTCATACTCGAATATTTAAACACGTTTGTTTACAAAAAAAATGCGAAAAACGTGGTTATGCTGACGCATGCACACAAAAATATTTGTGCTACAAATTTCTGTAATGAATAAACTGTTCAAGCCTTCTTGTAAAACTCGACTTCGACACTGGTAACCTCAACAATCACTACAAACTAGATGAATCTTCAAATTATTCTCACATGAAATATGATCATATTCACCTGGTATATTTTTTTTATTTTATTGAAACGAAATCTAAAAAAAAACAAAAATTGGGCCACTTTTATTTATTATTTATGTTAATGAGATAAGTAATTTCATAACTCCCTTCAAATGTGTACTTTTTGCCGATGATACGTCATTTATATGTTCAAGTCCAGATGACCACGTTTTATAAGATCGATCTAAAGAAATTGAAGAAAAAGTTGGAACATGGTTTAGAGAACACAATCTGAAACTAAATGAGGACAAGTCTCAGAGGCCACTCGTAACGACCCGTCAGTGTGAACAACTAGACCAGAATGTGAAGGTACTTTAAACTGAATTGGAATGCTCATATAGATCAAATAAAACATAAACTGTCGAGTATATTATTTCTTCTGCGACAGCTCAGGCATATTTCAAACTACGAAACTTTGAGAATAGTTTATTTCTCACTGTTTCAGTCTCATATGGGTTACGCCATTTCACTGTAGATAAAATCCTCGGCTGCTAATGTTATTTTCATTCAACAAAAAAAGGCTATGAGAATATTAGGTGATTTAGGGTATAGAAATACGTGTAGACCTTTATCAAACTCAGAATCATGATTTTTCGTCCCTATACATTTACAATTCACTCCTTGAAATACACAAAACATCGTCCAACCTCACTACACATGCTGACATTCACCATCATAACACTAGAAACTCTAACAAGATCAGACTTTCTAGATATAAGCTTTCTATTTCTCAAAAAAATTCTTTAGATTTTAGTCTCAACAATGCACTGCCTCATCAAATCAAAACGATGAGTGTGAATAAGTTTAGGCGAACCATCAAATCGTATTTGCTAAAAAACAGTTTTTACTCAATCAATGAGTAGGACTTGGAAGATATTCAAGGTGTGACCTTTAGCCTCTGAGAACATACTTACCGTTTATGTACTGTTTGTTTAACTGTTTCTTATATTTTTCTTATATTTTTGTATGTTTATGTGCTGTGATATTTTGTAATTATTTTTGAAAGTGTATTAGTGTATTACTAAATAGTTTACTTTTGAGACCAAATGACTTGCTATGTATATGCATATGTATATGATATAGTCAAATGAACTATCTATCTATCTACCAAATATGAATTCACCCACCAGCATGGAGAAACAGTGATGAAAAGGTAAGTTTCATGTGTAAACGCCCCACTTTCAACCTCAGTGGGGATGCATCAGTATGAATATTCAAAAATCCTTTCTTATTGCACATCTACAACATAAAAACGAACCTACTTACAAAATTTCAGCATCCAAAAATATACCAGTGATCAAAAAGTAACTTTATTTTGTCAATTTCCTTTTTCCCCCGAGGATAAGCATCCTAGTAGAAATAATCAAAAATCCTTTCTTATTGCACATATACAATTATAAGGAACCTACATAGAAAATTTCAGCCTTCGAAATTATACCGGTATGGAGAAACAGTGATCGAAAAGTAACTTTATTTTGTGAATGTTCTTTTTCCTCCCGCGGCTAGCGCCCCAGTTGAAATGATCAAAAATCCTTTTTTTATTGCACATCTACAATTATAAGGAACCTACATAGAAAATTTCAGCCTTCGAAAGTATAGCGACACGGAGAAACAGAGGTAATTTTCATATGTAAACGATATACCAAATTTCAGCTTCCTAGTACTTACCAGTACGGAGAAGCAGTGATTTAAAAGTATAGAAGATAACGAATCATCACTCAGACAAAGCAGATGTGAAGAAAGAGGTTCCGCAGGGTTCTATTCTTGGTCTCATTCCATTTCTCATTAACGTCAGCGATATTGTGTGTAACTTTCCTAATGTATCCTTTTTGAGAAATATTGAGAAATTGAGAAATGGAACTTCCTATGTTTTAAACTACTTTTATTTATAACTAACGTTACTGCAGTTTAGTTCTAATAGGACCTTTCAAACGAATACAATAAATAGTTTATCGTATTCGTCTGAAAATGTCCCTATAGCTTTATTTCTCAATTTTCATGATAAATTTCATAATTTCCAAGCTACAAACTCTCCTCGGCCCATTTCAAATCATTTTCAAAATGTTCATCATTCACTACCTGTAAATAATGAAGTTAGTTTACAAATTAATTTTTAGTCCGGTCAAATTAGAGTGAAGGTACATAAATTTACAACAAGCTGCAAATACGTGTAATTATTCAAAACATAGTTAAAAACATGATTTGAAAATTTCGAATGATTGCGATGCCTGGAAAAAAATCTATTCCAGGTCAAAGGTCAAAATTCTCGAAAAAAATTGGTTTTTCGAGATTTTCAGGAAAACGGTAAGTTTTATCATAAAATAACCTCGAGTAAAAAATGTAGACCATAAAATTCTCTACAGAAAATGTATCGATACTTTTTTTTATCAGAGCCACCGTTTCTGAGATACGACGTGTCAAAAAGTTTTTAACTATGTTTTGAACAATTACACGCATTTGCAGCTTGTTGTAAATTTATGTACCTTCCAATGTCTATATTGACCTGATTATTTTGAATGTTTCTGAGGTAATTTCTTTAAAAGCTCCTCTAATTCCACCCATGATCTCTGCAGTTGTATAACATATTCTTTAGATTTCTCGAATACAAAAAATCTATAGACGTGATATCAGGTAACCTACCGGGTCATTTCAACGGACCTGAACACTATACAACAACAAAGCAATTATATTTTCCTTCGAGATGTTCTAATCGCAATCATAAAACCGAGAACTGATTTTCAATTAATTTCTAGCGACAGTTTAAGCACGTAATATTCCACCAAATCATACGGTCCATTTCTTCACCTCTATAATTAATGGACCTCGTAATCGCAAAAGTCTGAACTTCTCTTGATTCTGCTCCAGATTTTATATGTGGTAGTCGACGAAGCATCAAACCAAAGTATTCTCCGGAGGCTGGGCTTATTACTGGCATTAGCACCGTCTGTTAGGCACATCTGTTAATTCTTTCACCCCAGCCTATTACACAGCCAACAGGAATCATTCCAGTGGCGGAGTGGATTGGTAGGAGAAGTGGGGTATTCATTTTTATTGTAGGAAATAAGAATCAGTCTGTTCGTATAATAAATATTTATCAAAATTGCAATTGACTATTTTTAGGAGGGATTAGGTTTTTGTACTTGAGAAAATGAACAATAAATTTGGAAAACTTTCAAAAAAGGACGAGGAAAAATACCTTCAGTGAAAACTTTTAATGAAAATTTATAGTTAATACAAAAAAATATTATTTCAGAGTTAAACTGTAAGAAAAAAACCCTTTCGTAACAACTACTACCACATGAAAATTGAATTACAGTTTTCTCCCAGATGTCCTTCATAGAAAAACTACACAACAAAAATTATTCCCCCATAAAAATATACCCTTCAATTCAAACAAAATTCCTTTGGCTGCAATTCAATGAAATAAGCGGATCGATGTTACTTACGTACTGTTATCGATGACATGGGTGAATTTGAACCATTCCATGACAAAAAAGTCGTAATTTTGTGAACGAATTGTTTTTTCTTATAAAGTCATCCGTATTCGGTACTGAAGCCGATTGTCTACCAGTGTGGATGACAGTATTCCATGTAAGTGAAGTTTCACTCCTTTCATTAATTATATTGTATAGCACTCCTGTGAATGATATCTGATTCGATTTCATAAAGAATGTCTGGAATACAAACGAATAGAAAATATGGTTTTCCGATAATTCAGCGTTCATATAAAAGTATTTGTTTCGAAAAAAATTTTTTTTTCGTGTAATTAAACGTTTTTATGAAAATAGCTGTTTGGAAAGGGCTTTTCTCTCCAGTTTGTGTCTGAAAGTTACGTACTTCTTTGCATGATCTACGCATCTTCGTATTGAGCTGATTTTTGAAATTGATTGCTTCCTTTTTTTCTGTGGAAGATTCCCAAATTTTTTGTATCAAGATGAAGAATTAGAAAGCCAAAACCTTTTTTTTTTCAAAAATTAATCATTTTTGAAAATATATCCTTCAATTCATATACATAAAGCAAATTCATTCTCCGTAGTGTACTTCGAAGTTTCGGAACAAAACACTAATATTCTCTGAGAGACTTCTTTTTGCGGACTCGATACTTACTGTTTTTTGGGGTTGACAACCTCTCAGAATCTGAAAAATAAACGAAGTAAAGTAAGTAAACTATACAGTTATGGCACAAAGGATATGCCGTTAGCATGGTTAACGAACTATCTTCACTTATAGGAAACAATATGTCGCTATCAACAATGCAACTTCCAGCACGGCCCTTTACGAATTAGTAGTACCTCAAGGGTTGATATTGGGACCCATATTGTTTGTATTGTACATAAATGATTTGTAGTATGCAGCGCCTTGAACATTCTTAACAATATGTGTAAATGACACGTCGATTATAATCTCTGACGAATGAGATTCAGTGTTGAAATAAAAATGTAACCCAGTTTTTGGAAGTATTATTGAATGGTTTTCTGCGCCTGTTTTCGAACGCCTGGAAAACAGATTCAATGGTATTTCGTCATCGACAACGAGAACGTGATATCATCAGTTTCAAAACAAATGATAATTCACACTTTGATAACAGAATGTGCGTGCCTAAAATGTTTAGGTTTTCACATTGACGAACGGTTGAATTGGTAGAACCACTGTGAGTTCCTAATCAGAACAAGTAACTCTATTTCATATCAGTTTCGAAATATTAGGCAGGTTTCAAATGTTGATCAGCTGTTGAGGCTGTACTATTCTCAGGTTGATTCCAGACAGAGATAAGAGTGTTTTTCTGGGGTCTTTCTTCTCGCTGCTCTGGTGTCTTCATAGCACATACGGATCATTAGTGGCAACGGTTACTATGATTCATTCAGAATGCTTTTTACAATTTTAGAATTCTAACTGTTCCCAGTTTTTTAATTTCTGACTTGTGCTTTTCTGTTTTTGAGAATAGAAATGAGTTGTTTGTACCAAATAAATTTAATCATAATATTGACAAAACAGAAGACAAAAAACAATGTTTTTGTACCATTGGCAAAAACCAAATTAGCTTTTAAATCACCCGATCAGATGACTTTACGAGCCTATAATTTGCTGCCAGATGAAATCTGCCAAAGCCATGCATATCTTCAAAAAAACTCAAGGATTTTCTTGCTGATCGTTTTGAAGAATTTATGTGTATAAGTAGGCAGCTATTTGTAGCTTTGATTTATATCATACACACTCGATAAAATCTATATCTCTGTATTTATATCCTGGACCCGGAAGTCACGCAGCTATAGCTGCCTACGTGGTGATGTTAGATGATGCCTGGGAATGCTAGGTCTTCTAATTGAAACCAGTTAGCTCCTGTTGGTGACACCGTGCATATGTGATGTTTTTCATATTTGGTAACCAGTTGTTGTCCATCTTTGCAATTGGCTGCACCGCGCTGATGAGGTCAATAGCCAGAAACACGTGTCCGCGGTTTGCCCCCTTTTTTTGAGTGTTCTGTCCACGAATTTCCCCCTTTTGATATATATAATCTATCATCTTCATGGCTCTACTCAAACTGAACGTTTTATCTTCTTGTTTGTTTTTTTATACGGTAAGAATGTCCTCTCCTGCCATACGGATTTCTCTGCCTGGGTTACATCAGGTAATATCCTTTATGTTGAAGTTTCTCTAGTTTCATTTTTTCTAGGAATGTGTTTGTATGTTGAATGTTAGGTCTGGATGTGTGTTTATTTGTATTTGTTCCTCGATTAGTGAATTATGACTTTTGAATTTATGGATGATTAGGCTTTCTCAGATATCCATACGGCTTCCTTTATTGACTTGCTTTATCAGTTTGATGTTTTCTGGTGGGGAAAAGTTATGTTTGTTTTGTATGGTGTGTGTTGCGAGGCTTGATTTATATGTTATTGGGTTTATGTATGCTTTTTTGTGCTCGTCATACCTTTGGATCAATTTTTTCTGAGTTTGGCCGATATAGATTTTTCTGCAATCCAAGCATTGTATGCTGTACACTACGTTTAAGTTTTTGTCTTTTTCTATTTCATTTTTTGTGTTATTCTCGTGTTCGGCTTGTGAGAAATGTTGAAATTCAAGGGTTTGAAGATGTTTGGTAATTTTTTGATTTGGTGACCTATGTATGTGAATGCAGTCCATCGTTGTATTGTTTTATCTGTTGGAGTAGTTTGATCCTTGTTCTGTCTTCTTTTCTTTGATTCTATTTTTTAATTTATCTATTGTCTATTGAGTGAATCCGGATACACTGGATGACAGGAGAGGACAAATACCTGAACTAAGGCGTTCTAACCGTATGAAAAACAAACAAGAAGATAAAACGTTCAGTTTGAGTAGATACATGAAGATGATAGCACAGCATGCTTTTGAAAGCGCTCGCATATGATAAGTAGAAGTTATTGAAGCTTCAAATCCTTTTTGTAAACAAATGTTATATTAAAATACTGAAAATAAAGGAAAATTAGTTGTATAAATCAAAAATATATATATTTATATACATTGGATGTTTTTTGAGAATTCAGTTGAGGTTCATATTTCCGTTATCGACCCATTTTCTTACTAATGAAATTAATTGAGTCTCAGGCAATTTGCTGTTTGTGTTGAATCTTTCCTGCACTGATGAGAGGCAACACCTCGAAACCGCTCTGTGGATGATATGTTGGTCAAACTGGCCGTACTATTATACATAATTTCAAGGAGCACGTTTGATATATTTGGTCTGGCTTCGTGCAACATTTTGAAATAACATTCAAGAGTAACTGCTATACGATTAGACTTTACTATCAGTAAGTAGTCTTCGTAAATAATTGTACAGGCTCTAACCCTTCACAAACTCAAAAACTCCACACCCCTGGTAATCCTCTCGTACATCCATTTTAGCACCCTCTTTATTACCGAAATATGGCAACAACTTCGCCCTTATGTGTTCTTCCAAAAGAGCCAATACTCCTTCCTCGACATTCTTCACTACGGTGGTGGACATATATGAAGTGATACACATAATTAAAATGTATATGGTGTTTTGACAAGCCCATCCCCTCTTATTATGGTGAGTGAAGTATTGGGGCTCATCAATTCGTCTCTATGGCTTTTAATGTTTGAATTATTAAGTCATCTGAAAAAGTAAATCCTAAGGGTGTGCGGGGTGATGGGTTCAATAGGGCTGGAAGTGGATTGAGACTGATAAAAAGAAGACTCGGAACTGAGGTTTTAGACGTGATGGGTTTTTTGTTTCGACCTCTACTTTACCAGAATGAAATTGTATCAAAAATATTGAGTAGAATATAAAAAATTCTAGTGCTACACTTGAAGAAAAAGGTTCGAGTAATCGTTTACTTTTTGTTAACGAGTCGCTATAATTCTGTTTAGGATAAATAGAAATTATATTGTTTGTTTTTCTCTACTATGTACAAGGTTTTATTATTATTAACATATTTTTATATTAAAATGCTATGAAAAATTTGTGCTGAGTTACTAAAGTACAGCATGTGGTAGCAATGATGGATAGATAGTTTTTTTTCAACAATTTTGCAGTTGAATGTTTGTTGCAAGTCTGTTAAAATATAGAAAGAAAACTAGTCAAGATGAGAATAATAAATCATGAATTCAGTCTAAAATTTTTGAAAAGTGTCAAAAAACAAATATTATGTATAAACATGAGCTTCACATATCCGATAAAAAAAACCATAATCTTAATCGGCATAATTGAAGTACTCAAATAATCCTGATTACTATAAAAACAGTTTTCTAGGAGAATAGTTCTGATTCTGTTTTTGAAGAAGCTTCGTTTGAGTATTATGAACAAGTTAGGGAAATGATTGTAAATATTGACATTCAATTAACTTTCAATAAACATCGTAAGTTTGTATCAAGGCTATGAACAGGTATGAACATATCTGCAATTGTTTGTACCATGACGATGAATATCTTGATACGAATAAATTGATTCATTTTTATGGATTTCAAGTAATTGACTATACAGTGCATTTGTTATTTGTCCTGCTCCGTTTTATTTTTGGAACGGGTCAACTCAAAAAATTGAAATTAGAGATAATGAAATTAATGCATGAATGCTTTATTTTGAAGTGAAATTGACAGATGAAACCTTGGAAAAAAAAATGAAATGAAAAGGGGGGTCTGGTGATATATCATTTTGAAGCTCCTGACAAATGCTTCCCAACCCTAGAATATAATTCAATCATCTTCAACTACTACAAAATGGTGGAACTTATAATAATTGCCTAAATACATTGACATTCAACTACATAATATGAGGTAATAAGCTTGAGGTCAGTTCAGAAGATACTCAAAATGGTTGCCTTGAATTTCTTGACATATGAACAGCCTATCCTATATTTCACGCCGAACATTTTCGAACACAGTAACGTCAGTATCTCTACAAATATTCATTATTCTCTCTGCCGTATATCCAATATTGAAGCAGGTTCAGTTTCGCACACCTTTTGCTTCAAATAGCCCCCTATAAAAGTCCAAAGGTGTCAAATCTGGCGAGCGAGCTGGCCTTTCTGTAGGACCTCGATGGCCAATCCAACGACCGGAGAAATTTGTATCCAAATCGTTTCTTACTTGTCTGGAATACTGTGGTGGTGCTCCATCTTGTTGGAATATAATAACCATATCGAATTCATTAGGATTCGCTTCGACAATTTCAGTGATGAGAGGGTCAACAGTAGTTTCTAGCATATTCAAATACAGTTCCCCTATTGAATTTTGATAAATAAATAGAGGTTCTACAATATGGTTTTCCAATATTCCTCCTCAAACGTTAATTTTTTCTAGATATTGGATATGTGTTTCCCGGAGAACGTGAGGGCTGGTGTCACTCCAACAACGGCAATTTTGTCTGTGAACATTGCTGTTGAAAAAAAGTACATTCGTCACTAAAACAAATGTTATATAGATAGGTAGGATGCCTTGCAATGGTTTCCGTCATGATTTCTCAGAGTTATGTTCTTCGATCAGGGTCATCTTCAGTTAATTGGTGTACTATCTTAATTTTGTATGGATGATACTTATTCCTCTTCAAAAGTCTTCACACAGTAGAAGAAGACACCTCACAAACAGTCGCGACGAAATAAGTAGACTGAGGATTTCCTACCATCTCACCAATTATTTGCACTTGCTGTTCTTCCGGAATGGACGAATGACCTGGGGGATTTTTGTTACGTACACTACCGGTAGTTGTGAATTTGGATACAAGTTCCCTCAAATATTTTCAATATTTTCTACAGATTGGACGCTTGGGAAAATCCTTTCGGTTTCGTGAAAGTTACGCGTCGCACCGTAAATAAAAATCGCTTCAGTTTTTTCTTTTAGTGGACGAGAATTGACCATTTTAGAGATTGTTGACGTGGTACATTGCTACTAGTAAAACCGAAAACTAAATCTAACTGAACATTGTCGTACTGACATTTTTTGTCGTTTTTATAAACAAAAAATAACTTAGCAAACCTAATCGGGTTGTTGGAATTGACATATGGAAAATAAGAAGAAATATTTATAGAAATATTGACATTAATGTGTTTGTCTTCAGGAAAGTATTGAATGTTCCGCCATTTTGTAGTAGGTGAAGATATTGACTTCATAGTCTCGGTGTATTTCATCAGCTCAAACTTCCTTGTCTTATATAATATAAATTGACTTGAAATCCCTGAAAAAAACAAATTAAAATGATTAACCGAAAATAACAAAATTTTTTTTTTTGGTTGTTGCTTGTATGTTATTTCTGAGTAATTTTAGTTTTTTGTTCAATAAATTGTTATTTTCGGTTAATCTTTTCAATTTTTTCCAGGGATTTCAAAGCAATTTATATTATATTAGATAATGGAAGCCCGAACTGATGAAATACACCACGAAACAATGTCAAGCACCTTCGAACAAACGTTTATATTCTAGGGTTGTGACGTATTCGTCGAAAGCTTCAAAATGATGTGTCACAGGACCCCCCCCTCTCCATTAAATTTTTTCCCAGATGGCGATCAGTCGCCATTTTGAAAGTTGAAAACAAAGTATTCGTGCATTGATTTCGTTATCTCAAATTCCAATTTTGTTAGTTGACCCGTTGAAAAAATAAAGGGGGGGGCATTTAAGAAATGCACTGTATAGTCGGTGAGCATACTTGAAGACTGCCATTAAATCAAATCATGTAAAAGAACAATTCGTTCAGGCCAGGCTCAACTCCCTACACTGGTTAATGGATATAATCCAACACCCTTCGTGGTATTAGCCAGGGAAGTAGTTGTTTTCTGATAGTTATCAGTCCATTAACCTACAGTGTAGGGAGTTGGGACTGGCCTGAACAAATTGTTCCTTTACATAATTTGTTTTTCTTTCATTTCTTGTGGCCTGCAAAATTATAACCATTGAAGAAAACCAGTTTCTCTCCCGAATGTCCCTGTAACCAAACATATGCTTGCGTCTGTCGAATGGTTTTTCTCACTCCATCTGCCCATGAGAAAAGAGTTTTCCATTCGCCATTCAGCCGACGTTTCACAGAACATGCATCCACTATGAGCTTTTGATTGAGCAGCGAGAGACAAATTCCTTAGAGATTCAATGTTCGTTGGGATGGATGACTAGACGGGTCTGGTAATGCTGGTGCATTCAACCGATAACGAGGCAGACGATTATGGGTCTCGATACAGCCGATTAGAATTCATCGATTCGTGACCGAGCTCCATTGTGCATAATCGCTTGTGCCGATATGATTCTGGAAGTGCATGATCGAAATTGGATATGGCATTGTATGGGATGGAAAATGATTTCGGTTCAGGCAGTGTCTGCTTTTTGGGATATCGTCTGGAGAGAGAAATAAGAAAAAAATGAAAATGCACGTAAAAATTTTTTTTTGAACAACTGTCATTCAAAGTGACATTGCTTGCGTGTTGAAAATATTTTCAACACCAGTGTTTTTCGACCAAATAGCAATAAACAAAATATGATTCATCAATTGTTAAGACAGTTTTATTATGAACAATAAATACAGATACAATTAAATTCTGTTACAAATGTATTATGTACATTAATTTCATGAACTCGGAAGGAGAATAGGCCAAGCAACGAAAGATCATCGTTCTACCTCTTTTTTGATAGAAAGAATCAGTATTGCTATTCAACGTGGCAATGCTGCTTCGGTCCTTGAAACTATTCCTCCT
>WOGO01004008.1:0-13701 GCA_015342085.1 Leptinotarsa defecta | reverse complement strand
TTTCTGCTATCGTCCAGAGACAATATTCTGAATTCATTTCTCAATTGTGTTGTTCTTACTATTCTGTAGTCAGGATAGATACGATATTTTTTCTAGTACAAAAATCACAAAAATTTTATATGAATTTTTTTCTATTTCGCAAAGTGTAATTTGATATTCTCTCAACCAAATTTCTGATCCGAATTCAAGTTTCGATCTGACTAATGGATAGCACAAAGTCTTTATAGCTTCTATATTGTAAAAATATAATGTTTGTCTTACTATAAAGCTGAACATACGGTTTGCTGTTTCAATTATATTTTTTACATGGTTTGAAATGTATAGTCTATCATCATATATAATACCCAGGTCACTTCAATGAAACGAATAAAAATACTTTTTACTAATTACCACTAGATAATTTTATTCATACGACCGCTTTCGGGTTTGACTCCATTATCAAGTTTCATACTTGATAAAACTCATTCAACTTTATTAATAGTACATCATGATCAACTTTGTCGATAGCCTTTTGAAAATCAGTGAATAATACATCGAGTTGTGACTTACTCTCAAGTGTTTCATACCCTGTAGAAACAAAGCTAAACTGTAGTCGAAATGGACTCACTACTTTTGTTGAATATTTTCTGCATCACTGTGAATTCTCCTGAAAGTGAGGTTATTTATGGGAGTTGGCAACCTCGCCCTAGATTTATAGTCCGTATATTTTGCACTGAAAAATAATTCGTCAAAAATTTGAACTGTATTATTATTGATATTAAATAAATTTTTTTTACTCACTTTTGAAAACATTTCAATATTTTCCAGATGAAAAATTTCTTGAATATTTTTGTGACATTTTTCATATACTCATGAAAACCTGAAAACAAAACTATGGAAACCCTGTATATGATATAGTCAAACAATTATACTTCAATTTATGTACAAGTTTCCTTTTTCTCTTGAAAGTGTTGAAGGAATAGTGGAGTAGATAGTAAAATTTGGCTGAATTCACTGAGAAAAAATTCACACAATATACAGGGTGTAACAAAAGTGCGATAAAATATTCAAGTGGCGTATTTCTAAAACAATTTCAATAAAAAAAGTCCCCATACATTTGTGTCCGGAAATACTTCGTTTCGGAGATACAGGGTTTTGAAATTGAATTAGTTTGTTCGTTTTTCAAAAATAACTTTTGCAAATATAAGTTATCAATCATAATTTCGTTCCTATTCAGTTTCATGTATCATCTGGAGGGCGCGCTGCGTATGCTGTCATTATTTATGTCAATTTGCCCAAACTTTTTTGACAGTGAACTTTTGGTACTTTTCAAGAAAAAAACTTTTCCACACCCCTTCCAAGTGAAAGAGGTACACTTCCTCAATGACGCTGAAGGTGATCGTTTTCGAGATATTTACAATTTTCTATATCGATGCATATCACTTAGCTCCTAGGGCGCTAAGTGAAGTTGCTAGAAACATTCAAACACTAAGTATGAGGTGGATCTCGTCAAAATAAATAACTCATCTCCATAAAATTTTAATAAAAATATCATTCGTTTTCGGGATACAAATTGTTGAAATTTCTTAAAAAATGGTTGATTTTTGTCATAAGTTTTTTACAATTTCAGTCATACTCGTTACTTGAATATTTTGACGCACTTATGTTACACCCTGTATATTTCTGTAACATTTTTACATAGCTTTCCGCAGGAAATTTTATGTAAACTGAGTTGTTGAGAGTCTTTACTGACTTTTTTTGGATATTTTTAACTTCTAAGCTTCGATGAAAAAATTTAAATAATTGTGAAGGGAAAATTTATACATTTGTTGAAAGTATTTCAGATGATTGAATCCTGAAAGCTGAACAATATTTGGCTTCTTGTGGGTGTCAGTATGAACTATTGAAAAAGCAACCAATACAATTAGTATCCATGTATTCATAATCAACAAGATCTTTCGCACACAATTAGGGAAATCATCAAACCAAATAATGAATGTTAGTATCATCAATAATACATTTACGAACCAATGCTGCAATAACCAAGTCGTCGAACCAAAAAACTATTCGAAAACATGCATCTACCGAGATTAACATCTATTCCATCAATTCCTGTTCAAAACTAATAGGAAAATGATACGCTACGAGCATTTGTTTCATCAATTTATTGTCAGGCAATCACGCGATAATCCAATTACAACCCACCACTCCCTCCTATTCAATAAGTCAATCTATGTTGTGGGTAATTTTATGTAAAATCAGACAGAACTTTCGCAGCATATTAATTCCAATCAATTCACAGTGTTTAATTTAAATGTTATTACATCTCTGTCAAATTAGTTCGGATTCTCGCTTATAATGAGTTATTACCTGCTCCCTGTCAGAATATCGTTAACTTTGAATGAGTTAGTATGCTTTCTGGAAACTACCACAAACTGAGTATTATTATTTGAACTGGAAGTTCCTTTGATCGATCAATCATTTTATAAGACATGTAAAATAGACGATACATATTGGTAAATAAGTAAAACAAAAACAGAATTGGTTAATCTTGAGCATGGATATGACCGAAATAAACATTTATCATAGATTTCATGAATCTCAATGGAGTGTGCTGCTAGAGAAGATAAGATCCTTCGATGATGAGGCAAACACATGGTTTCAAAAACTGAATATAGTTGTTGACAATGACAAATGGACCTATTCTGAGCTAAATGTGAGAGATATTATTAGAGAAAGAACAACTGTGAGAATTCGAAAATAAAAGGAAGAGGTGTCGAATTTTTGGCCAGTATACTCCAGCAAATTTTCGAATGAAGACTCAAGAGAGCCTGACA
Source organism: Leptinotarsa defecta (assembly GCA_015342085.1). Taxonomy (NCBI): domain Eukaryota; kingdom Metazoa; phylum Arthropoda; class Insecta; order Coleoptera; family Chrysomelidae; genus Leptinotarsa; species Leptinotarsa defecta. Next base: position 10,885 of record WOGO01004008.1, on the reverse strand, counting down.
ACATCTGAGTGGAAAAAAGCTGGTGAAATGGTAGGATATGAAATGAACCTAAGAGAAATATCAGCTAGACTCCAAAACGGAACCTAGTGCAGCCAGTCTACTGGAATTGAAACCTTTCCTCACGTCGTGGGAAGTTTCGTCAACTACTGAGGAACACTCGAAGTTGATGAGGAAGTTAACTATTCAGCTTCCAGTGTAGCATTAGAAGAATTAACATTATCGCAATAGATCGAAAGGAGGATATTGCATCCATATTCAATCCAACAATGAGATTCGAAATAGGTTATTCTCAACCTGCTGAAGTTGACACAGAAAAACAGAAATTAATGAACTTATTTTCATAACTTTTCAACTATTCAACTACCAATAGTCATTGGTATTTACATTGGTACCCGAGGAAAATTTTTTCGCAATTTTTTGTTAATTTTTGAAAATTTCTATGAAAACTTTGAAATTCTTCTATCTATATTCAATTGAAATTTGTGGAGCACATGTTTATTCACTTTGAGTGGTTATTTTTCATTTTTGTTATAATTTATATTGATATATTTACCATTTATTATTTTTATGGTTATTATGGTATCTCTTGTTTTTTTACAAATCAAGTTTGTAGAATGTTATTGAAAATTTTCGATAAATATAATCGATTTTTAGGCAGCGAGTAAGCATATTCATTTTCCTAGTTTTGACATGAAAAGTGATACAAACATTGTTGGGTGACAAAATGACGTCTACGTCAAGAGAAATTTCTGGACTAACTTCTTCTCAGACGTTGAGTCCAACCAAACCATACTTAATTCTTGTTTCATTTTTACCTTTCTGACTCCTTTCAGTGTCCCTTTTCATCCCATCTATTATTCCCAGAAGCTAATATATTTTCTGTAATATTTTTATTACATTCAACTCGATACTTTTATATTTGTATCAAACATAAATAGGCAAAAAACGATTTATATTTCGTATTGATTACATGTACGAGAGGTCGTGACAATTTCTGTTAAAAGTTCTCAATTTCTCTTTTCTTATCATCTTTTCTGGATGGAATCCAGCAGCAGCATACACGAAAACAATAATTCATAGGAGATCTGATCTGAGCTGTATAAAGCATCAAAAGTTGCTGAGGTGTGTACAGTTTTCTGGTTCGGAACAGTGTAGCTTATCGAAGCTGAGAGCAAAATCTGTTTTGACATTGTTATAACCGGTTCGGAGACATTTATCTTTTTGGAGAAAAACGATGTCTGTGTTTTCGTGGTATTGAAATAAGCCTGATTAGTTTCACCTCAATTCTGAATCACTTCCAGATCCTCATTAAAATGTGCATCCGCAGCCGATGTGCTGGAATCCAAATGAAATGACAAGACAAGTGTGCTGTCATCAGCAAAGCAATATGTAAGATATTTCGTTCTTTCCAATAAGTCGTTGATGTTCAATGAAGGTTGAAAAAAATATGGATCCCTGGGGAACACCAGCGTTGATGGTGAAAGTATTCAATTGATATCCATCGATCGCCACTTACAGGAAACGTTCTTTCAGGAAACTGGAGAGCCATGCACATACATAATGATTCAACAAGCCATAGTATCGAAGTTTGGCCAGCAAAACCTCATGCCACACTTGGTGAAAGGTCTTAGGAATATCAAACGCACCAGCACTTAAATATTCATGTATATATATCCAAATATGGATATAGGTGGCATACGATAGAAGGTCGCCTGTCGATATTCATTTCCGAAAGTCATATCGATGATCGCTCTATACTTATGTGAAATATTGTTCTTGCTCTTTTTTGGAAAAAGGCTGAACGCGAGCAATCTTCCAAGATGAATAAACCCCTTCCTTTTAAGACAGGTTGAACAGTTTGCAAAATACGGGTGCGACTTCATTTGGGCATTTTTCAAGTACAATGACTCTTGTGGAAAGAGTTGGTGGTGGCTTTTTCAAAAAATCGAATGTGGACCGGGACGCAAATTGTTCAGCAAGTATATTTGCTCATTCTATGGTTGTTATTGCAACAGAACCATTCGCTCGCGTTAATGGTGGAATTGTGGATTTCGTCAAATTTTGATCAAAAGCTTTAGCTACCGACCAGAAGGATCTAGAACCGTTAGGATTGGCAAGCAGTTTTTACCTAATTCTTTGGTTGTGAAATTTTTTGCTCTCATTCATTCTAAATTTGCAGCTGTTGCGAGTATGCACAAAACTAGTTTGGTTTTCGGCACTGGTAATTTTGCGCTACTGCAGGTAGGCGAGATTTTTAAAGGCGGCAGCTTGCTCGCAACTTTTGTTGAACCAAGATTGGCCAATGTTGGTGCTGAAGAGGCAATAGGAAGAGTGTCTCATTCCGAAACATCAACAACCGCCGTTGAGGAGGACAGTGAGAATGATGGAGAGTTTATTTTTATATCAATTGCTTCCTTTCTTCGTTGGGAAGTTTCATACATTTCTGTTTGGAGAGGGAGGAGTAGAAAGCCAGAAGTTTTCTTTTCTATAAATTAAACTCTTCTAAAAGTATACGTCTTTCAATTTAGGTCATCCATTTTTGGAATGAAAACACTCTTAATAAAAACTGGATAAAACTTCATTATAACGATTTCGATGAAAGCGCAATAAAATTATGAAAAGAATTTAATTGTTCTCGTCTAGAAACCGAACGGTCAATATGGATTAACAAAATTGTCCGCTTTCACGATTTTTCATTGAATAAAATATCTTTTTCCAGGCTTTCATACCCGTTTTGTTGAACTCACCTTTACATTAGGGCCATTTTCTACTTCGACAACTCTGATTTATTGTAAATGAATCCTTATCTCTAGAGATGCGCTCACCAGATTATCAAGGGATATCTTTTTGATGAAGTTATATCCTGGATTCGAAACATATGAGAAAAGTTTTGGTCGATGATTTATCGCTCTAATGACATGTCACATAGCAGAGACGTTCAGCCCAATTAATTATTACATCGTCGGTTGCGAGTTGAATAAATAATGGTTATGGTGGTATTAAACTCCGGCATGACCGAACGACATTTGCGAGTAATCCGGTAAACGAAAGTTTATTCCGATCAAATTGCGAGCAGGCTCACGATCAGAATTCAATGTATTGCTTCACAGAATTGGAACATTACGAATCCTGGTTAGGCTTCCAACTTATTTGAAAGATCAATATGGGTTTCATGCATGGACAGGGAAGTCAAAATACCTTGTCATATAAAAAACGTTACATTTTTTATCGATAACCACATTTTTACTAATTCGACTCTTGCTGATAATCGACCTCTTCATTTTTGAGGGGGCTCCAAGCATCTGAAAAAAAAACGATTGAAAAGTCGCCAAAAAGTTTTCATATCACCGGCAGGTATGAAAACTAGTATTAGCAATCAACAATCTGAAATTTGAACTATTAACACGAGCTGAAAATGACAATTTACCAACAAGAAATGAAAATTTGAAATTGAAAAATTTCAAACCAAGTTACTTCACGACGTTTCGATTTTTAGTATACACAATCATCCTCGGGTGATGACTGGATTGATTCCTCCGAGATATGACTATTTATAGGTCATTTGAGTGCTTTCACCTATTTTCTCTTCCCGCTCTCCGCTTCATCGGTTTTAGCGGAAGCTGACTGTTTAACAGGAGTTGGTCGTGTTCCGCTCGATTATAGGTTTCCATAGGCGACTTCTTTGAATTTTCTCCTAAACCAGTGTTCCTTTTTGTGGATGATTTCAGTTTGACACAACTTAATGTTAAATTGATGAGTCCAAACATGCTCTGCTATTCCTGATATACTGGTTCCTCCTCGCTGCGTGTGTGTCAAGTGCTTGGCAATGCGAACTTTCAATGACCTCTCAGTTCCACCGATGTAGGATTATCCGCACTCGCAAGGTATCCGATAAATGCAATTCTTGGAATCGCAGTCCACCTTTCGCACTGCCGAGCACAGGAAACACACACAGCAAAAAACCAGCAAATCAGGAATAGCAGAGCATGTTTGGACTCATCAACATAACATCCAATGGTCTCAAGCTGAAATCATCTACAAGAAGGAACACTGGTTTGAAAGAAAGTTCGAAGACACCGCATATATGTTGTCCAACAACGTATTTAGTCAAGTTAGCATAGAGATACGTAACATATGGAAACCTGTAATCAAGCGGAACACGATTAACTCCCGCCAAATGGTCAGCTCCCGCTAAAACCGATGAAGCGGAAAGAGGGAAGAGGAGATAGGTGAAAGGACACGAATGACCTTTAAATAATCAGATATCGAAGGAATAAGTCCAGTTATCACCTGCAGATAATTGTGGATACTAACAATCGAAACATCGTGAAGTAACTTGGCTTGGCATCTTTTAATTTTTTATTTTCATTCCTTGTTAATAATTTTTAATTTTCAGCTCGTGTTGAAAGTTCAATTTTTTTAAATTCAGCCGGCTATAATTTGATTGACAGATCTGGCGTTTAGCGGTAGTGAATGATTTTATAATCACTCATAATAATTTCAGAGTGATAATACTAGTTAAGAGGTTCTGAACAATTTTGTACCCTGATAATTGAAACAGACTGTTATTAGAAATATTTATTGAAATTTATAACAATACATATATACATTATTTTACAAATATTGTACACAAACAATAATGTCACGAAACATATAATCTATGAGATTCAATTACATTCATTTTGACGAGTCTCAATGAAAAACATACAACATTTGGTTCTAATTGGTGAAATATTTTCAATTCACATTCGACAGAAGGTTATACCGTGTGTAAAAGCCAAATGGAATAAATTCATTATTTCGGTTATGGTACATATTTTAACAAAATCCCGGAACACATCTCATTTGAATCATAATTTGACATACTTCAACGGAAATGACAGGTGCAACCCACAATTTTTCAAATTGGGGTTGTACCTCAATTGCAACAATTAAGATAAAATAAATTAAAATCATGTGGTTATCAAAATTCGATAAAATATCCACGAACTTATTGCAATATACTGAAAACTCATTTCATGTTGAGGTATTGATAATAAGAAAGCAAGCAAAAACCGTAGCAATTTCCTTTTTACAAGGTATCCTTGAAAAAACTGTAAATAATTTCCGTGTCAACGTTAGTTTAAAACGCCTTATCAAGTTCTTTTGTATGTTAGAACGTTGATGGTCAGTATTTTAATTTGAGTTTAAAGTTTGTAAACTTCAAGTCTGACAAATGGTTAGATTACCGGAAATGCATAAAATAACAGTTTTACGAACGATTAGTTACGGAGATAAATCCCGAACACAACAGGAAGTAGCTCGTCTATTTCATGATAAATTTCCTAATTTATCGCCAAGGACCAATAATCAAAATAAAGAGGTAGTTTCGCGAGCTTGGTCATGTGAGAGATAAAAAAAGCAGCTGCCAATACAATGAGTGATGAACTCAAATCAGACGTGATACTTGAGTTTGAGGAAAACCCACATACATCGAGTAAACAGGCATCCAGTACATTCAATGTTAGCCATACATCGGTAGTAAACATATTGAAACATATTCAGGAGCTCATGGAAGACTATTTTGATGAAATAACTTATTTTTGTAAATGATGGACATGTTGTATAACAAAATCATCCAATTAGAAGACGTTAAGTTTTCTGATGGGTGTATTTTTTGTCTCTTAACGGTCATGTTAATTGGCAAAATTGCAGTTACTGATCAACGAAAAATCCTCACTGGATGAGACAAGAACACACGCAATAGTACCCTTAAAGCGTTAATGTTTGGGCAGGGATTGTAGGAAACCATATCATTGGTCCTTTTTTCATTAAGAGCAATTCGAATGACAATAATTATTTGGCACTACTTCAAAATGATGTCATTCCAAGTTTAGCAAATTTACATCCTGATCCAGGAAACCCACAAGTTCCAGTGAATACGATATGGTTTCAGCAGGATGAAGCAACACCACATTACCATGTTAGTGTCTGGCAATATCTCGATACAACATTGCCCAATCGGTGGATAGGGAGGCGAGGATCGATTGAATGGCCAGCTCGACCACCTGATTTTTCATCATTAGATTTTTTATGGGGATATGTAAAGAGCAATGTATACAAAAATCAACCTTCGGATTTGAATTACTCAAGAGAATGAATAACGCTTGCGATTAGGTCGGTCATGCCTGATATATTAAATAATGTTAGAAGACAGTTTTATCTGAGATTAAGATGTTGCCAAGACGTTCGCGGTGAACATTTCGAACATTCGCTTCGTTAATATCCATAGTTCTTTTTCGTATTCTACATTTCATTACGTTTTGCATCACATCTTAGTTTTTGAATGTATTTTATCAAATTTCGATAACCACATCAATTTCATTTATTTTATTTCAATTGTTGCGATCAATTCGAAAGCGATATCATTCTTCAATAGAAAATGAAGACACCTTTCAAACGATATATCACAAGCCTATACTCCCCATTTAAAAAATTGGTGGTTGTACCTGTCATTCCAAGGGAGTTGACACACTGTATAATTCATGATTTGAAAAATAAATTTTCCACTACCATCATCTCTCTGGAAGTGGATTCGAAATAAAATATTTTAGATATTTTTATATCATGTTACTTGGAAATGACAAAATAATCGACATCATTTATTATGTTCCTTTTCATGTTTCAAGTTTCTCAATGGAATTGAGATAGTATGATCGACAGGTGATTCGATGATTCCTACTTCTCTAGTAATTCTCAACTTTACAACATATACTACTACTGAATGACAATTTCTGCAATATTCTCTGCTATATCCCGAAGTGAAGTTTTCCAATGTCGTAAAATGTTTGAAATCATCATGCATCAGAGTGTAGTAGTTAAACTTTCATTCCTGCCCGATCTCATGAAACTGGAATACGTTTCCATGAATAAATTGACGACATCGTGGCTGAATACTGGAATATGTTTTTTTTTCGATTCAAACTGCATTAGGGAAAACAACTGGAATAAATTCAAATACTTTTTACCTTGGTTTTTGCCAAATTCAGATAATCGAAATTTAATGCGAAGAATAACGTTTTGTTTTTCATGGAAGTACGAGGGTGATCTGAAAAGTTTTCGACCTAACAAAGATACGAGACTTCTTTTCGGAATTGTTTTCATTCCTCAGCTTGGTCTCCTTTTCACTCTATATACTTCTTTCAGCGATGATCTCATCTCTGTAACCCGTACAAATAGTACTCGGCATTTTTCTCTGCAAAATAATTGTTCAGGAAAGTGACTGCCTCTTTATTTGACGAACATCTCTGTCCTCTGAACACAAATTTCAGATGAGAAAACAAAAAAAGTCACTTGAAGTTAGATCTGGTGAGTGAAGAGGGTAGTCAAGAAGATCAAACCGTAATTCGTGGATTTTCGCCATGGTAACCTCTGAAGTTGTAACGTTCTTATTTCTTACTGAAGTTATTTTTGCGAAAGTGGAACATTTGACAATCTTTTACGGTCTCGGTAGTACTCGGCTAATGGACTAACTGCTATCACGAAGAGATGGTACTGAATTTCCAACGTTGCCATGCATATTTGGGAATTTTTTGAAAGGTTTTTGATTTTAGGAGTAATATTTCCATTATCTGGTGAAAATTGGTGTATATAGATAGTTTGTGAGATAGTAATTTCTTGAAGATATGTTGACCTGGTTTCTACATGATCTATTAAATTATTTTTTGATTCCGTTGAATAATTTCATCCCCTATAAATATTCCATATGTCCTAGTCCATATGTCCAAATTGAGAAAACGGAAGTTTGGAAAGGATTTTTTATGGGTAGTGAGACTAAGTTGTCCAGTTAATTTTTTCCAAATAATAATAAAGAATCATTTGTATTTGATTCTTTTTATATAGTTGGCATAGATGGAGCTTGAATGTATCACCTGGTATTTATTGGGGATTGAACTTACCTGGCACCTTTATTCATTTTTTCAAATCATTCTCCACTAAAGCTTGCGGTAGATACCTATTCGGCATCTGACGGTAGTGATCGCGCAATTAGTAATTCAACATAGCAAAGTGTGAGACGCTGCATTGTCTTGGTGAAAAAGGATATTTTTTCTGCAAATGTGGCCGTTTTTTTGCAAGTTCTGCCTTCGGCTTGTCAAGTAATGATGTGTAGTATGCTCTTTTTGAAAATAATGAAATGAAATAAATTCATAACTATCCCAAAATACAGTCGCTATCACTATCCCAGCCACAAAACAGTTTTTGCTATTTCGGAAGGTGGTTCTCCCTTTGCAGTACACTATTTGGACTATATTTTTGTTTCAGATATATAATCGTGCAGTCAAGTTTCATCTACAGTAATTGATCGGTGCCAAAACTCGGATTTATGGCACCTAAAATACGTCAACAGAACGTTGAAAATGCTCATACGAATACGTTTCTGGTCTAACGTGAACAGACGCAGGACCAATCTCGCAGACAATTTTCTCATGTCTGAATGTTGTCTCAATTTGTGAGGAACACTTTCTTTTGATATGTTCATAACCTCTGCTAATTCTCCCACTTCAATAAGGTGGTTGTTTAGCACCGTTTGGTGAATTTTGGCGACGTTTTCGTCAGTGGTTGCAGTTTTTGGACGTCCCGAACGATCTCCTAAGCTCTCACAGTCATATTAATATTCAGCTGCCCAAAAGTTCACTGTGGTAAATGATGGTGCAGAGTCCCCCCTCATACAAAATCCAACTCAGCTTTGATTTGCGTACGTAGGTGTATTGCCCTTCAGAAACAAATATTTAATGACAGCTCGATACTCGATTTTGTTCATTTTCATAAAAATACTCACATCGACTCACTCAAACGACTAGTTCATAACAACTGTGCATCCAAAATGGCAGAAATAACTGTCAACAGTCATCAGCTTTCAACTACGAGTGCTGCTATCTTCATGTTGAGGTCGGAAACTTTCCAGACAACCCTCGTAAATGAAAAAAAAATGTTTGACCAAATAAATGGAAAAAACCTCTATTGATAATCTGAACCGATATGAGGCAAATTATGTTCATTGATATTATTGGCTTGTCAACCATCCACAATCTGAATAGAAAATAAATATAAAATTCAGATAATGAAGACCAACCATAGAAATTTACAATGAAATATGAACCGAATAATCAATCAGTAAATTGTCGAATCTATAAATTTTGCCTATATATGAAACAAGTACGGAATATTCCCTTCATTTATAGAAAAAATTCATTTTGAAATTCTATCGAACTGTCATAATTGTCATGATGAATGTAACGAAAGTGGACTGGCAGTCGCAGAAAGATTTTCTACGCTCTTCATCCCTTACAAATATTGTCATAACTGATTCTCTTTGCCATGGTATCATTTGAACATATTTCATTCGATTTCAAATACGAAATGTAACATTTTCATGGAATGAGTCCCAATTGAAATTGTAATACCAACGAACAAGAGGGAATCCAGAGAAAACCATATTTGAGAATTCAAAATCTATAATTTGGAAGGACGACCATCGCAAAAACACGTTTCAACGATACCTACGTATAAAAACGTAGAAAAGGGTTACCCTAAATAAGAATATCGATATGTAATACTTTCCGGTTGTTTGTAAACTCTCAAAAAACACACATTTCCAGCATTAAACCCCATGTTCGGCGAGGCTAGCCAACCAAAATGAGTAATGACCCCATTTCCACCAAATTATATAGCAGTATAAGTATAATGTGCAGTTATCCGAGTAAAAGGAAGTGGTCCTTTTCTCCAATTAGAGTTTGCCCCGTGTCGAATATCCAAAGTGGACACCCAAGTTGCCAACAAGAACTTGGCTTAGTCACAAACAGCCTTTGATTGTTTGAACATGGCGGATATTCCGTTGGGAAATTCTCACTTATTTCACCCTCCTTTCTGCATCCACATTCTATTGTCCGGCAGGGTTTGTAAGCCAGATTGCTTCATTTAAAAATACATTTGGTCATCTTGTAGACGGTCGACAAGCAATTGATACTCATTCAGTTGATTAACTTCGAAAAAACTTTGAATATGATGGACATCTAAAGGAAATTGGGTCGAATTACGCTAAGGAATTAGGTTGATTCGAAAGTTTTGTCTTTTAGTGTTATGTATTTTTGTAGTTTGATATGTTGTGGTATATACTGATCGATAAAAAAATTTGTACTCTATACATTGAAATCAGTACTTTATGATGGCGTCAATTTTCCTCCACGAATTCTAACTGAACTAAAATGCTGCAGAAACAACCCCAAAAGTCAACCAGGCAAAATGGTTCAGACTTTCACGGCTGAGGTTTTCAGTGTCATTTCTTTTTGAGTTTGAAAGCCGTGGGTTTTTGGAATTTCTTCCTAACGTTTCGCTGGCGCGAGTGGCCAGCTTCTTCAGATGTTTAACCATCATAGTTTGCTGTCCGATGACTACCACTTCGGCGTCGTAAAGCGGATTTATGCCTTGTCAGGAAATCAGTAGTATTTGTACCTGTATTCGTACCTGCATTTGTACCTGTACTCGTTTCTGCACTTGAACTTGGAACATTAACAATCTTGCTGTCTGTTGTCCTGTTCGTTATTCTCGAATGGGGTTCCATATTTGATTGATCTTCCTCACTGTCGGAAACCACACAGAAAACCATTCTTAGAACTGAAGCTGTTCCACCTAGGCTCTACGGGCTTCCAAAAATACACAAAACCAACATGCCACTGAGACCGATAGTCAGTACCCCGGGCTCTCCGACCTACCACTTGGCGAGACATCTGGCCTCGCTTCTACAACCTCATGTGAGAAAGACCAACTCCTACGTCAAGGACTCGACACATACACAGAGATAGATACTTGCACGCACTGTCGAAACACTATCCTAGCCAAAAGAGAG